>JANHFT010003451.1:123150-147522 GCA_032467955.1 Pseudoxenodon macrops
TAGATAGATAGATAGATAGATAGATAGATAGATAGATAGATAGATAGATAGATAGATAGATAGATAGATAATATAGAAGAATGAATATGTTTTTCTGTGATTTGTAGGAGACACATATTGCACAGCTTCTGTTTGACTGCATTAAAACCACTTATCTAGTTGTCTTGCATCTGTGAACTTCTCTTGCAGAAAATTCCTGTATACTAGATGAAATATCTGAAAATCAAGATGTATTGCCTAGCCTGTCACAAAGTCTAATACAGATTTACTGGCTGTGTACCCCATGGGATTGCACTTTCAGTAGATTCATGGCTACTTTATTCTTTTTATGCTTCATGCTGTTTCTGCCAAATTTGCATTTCTCTCTCCCTTTCCTTCATATTTTTTGTCTTACTCATGTATGAACATCCGGTAACATTTGACAGATAATTCAAACATAAGATTCTTCCAACCAATCAGGTATCTTTCTCATTCCATCTCTCACTGATGATAGCAATCAATGTGTGTCATGTAGTAATTAAAATATAGCACTAGGACAAAATCTACTTTCAGCCATTGAAGTGTATTGGATTACAAAGTGCCAGTTCTTTTCTCTGCACACTCACAAGGATTATGAGGAAAAATCAGAGAAAAGAATATTATGTCCACCAATGAGCTAATTGAACAATCTGATTATGTGCCATCAAGTTGGTGCAAATTCTTAGTGACCAAATAGATAGACCTTCCCTAGGATTACCGCTCCCCATTCTTGCCCTTCAGGTTTCCAATGATGTAGTAATGTCACTGTAATTGGGCCTATTCACCTTGCTGCTTTTTTCCTCTTTTCTTTCACCTTTCTCAGCATTATATCTCAGCTTCTCAAGCAGGTCTTCACATAATAAGTCCAGAATATGACAATAGGAGTCTGGTCATTTGTGCCTCAAGTGAGAGTTGAAGAAAGGTGGGATTTATTTGTCTCAGGAACATCTCTATATTCCTAGCTGTCTTCCCCAAGAAAAGAAAACACAAGAAATTTCTGAGTGCTTCAGCCTTTGTTGCAAATAATATATCTATTGTTTGTGTCTCAGCCTTAACTCTTTCATTCATGTTAAAAACAATGCATATAATTTTAAGGGCACCTTGGTGGAGATACTATGCCGAAAATGTATTTCATCTTCCTGACTCTTGACATAGCATAGTGTGGGTTAATACAAAAATCATTCTGTTGTGGATGTGAAATTAATGTACGATATAAAACTATCAGCATTGCCTCCTTTTGCTGTTCTTTCTTGCCTCCGCCCTCCATAGTAAGATGTAGTGGCTTCATTTCTTTTAGTTATCTTCCATTTTTCAGTAGCTTTTTTAAATTCATTTGTCTAGTATCATTTATGTGTTGCCAAGGTAACAATTTCCCCCTAAACCCTATCTATTCTCATATACTTCACTTGTGAGACTCCATTCTGATTCTCACATTCTGTGCTGCTTTCCTTCTAAGTATTTGCACGGTCAAATGCAAATTTATTCAACTTTATCATATTATCATATAGATGCTGTGTCATAGTCATCTTTTTTCTTAATATGGTCTATGGAGAGCTCTAAAACAATCTTCAGCATTCAAAACAAGTTTTTTGAAGAAATTCTGGAATTTGAGAAGCAATCAACACAACTATTTTATCAAGAACACTATAAACATGATGCTTAAGATGCCCGTAAAAATAAAATTGAGAAGTCTTACAGTAAAACTATTAGGTTTTTTCCTAATAGAATATTTATTTGGACAATTTTTAACAGCCTTTATTCTCATGGACTGTCATGACTGAGAAACAGACCTCTTCTTGGATTTCCTCAGGTTTTGCATATATTTGTCACAAAAAGTTATTAGAAATTAGCCTAATATACAGTCTATTCTATATATAGTCAGTTAGTTCAGTTAAACTAAGGGTAGTTGTAGGAATATTCCATTCATCAATGGAGGGTAATTTTGGCCAGCCCTGGCCTATATTTATTTCATACATATTGGGTCCCTTATCACAGTTCTCACCATAACAATACAAGAAAGATCTAATGCCTTCTCAAAATAATTTTCCAGAGTCTCGAAGTCATTGCTGGCTATAATTCTAGACAAAGTTTCAAAATCATTTCTAAAGTTGTGGATCTCCACCAGCCCACCATCTGAATCATAGTCTTGAAATGGAGATTTAGAAGAGATGCAATTATCTTGTCAAAATCATTCCAAGAGAACAGGTTAAAATTATTCAAGAGGTTGCAAAATATTTTAACATTGGCCAGATTGAAGGATATTTTTGAACAATAGACTCAGAAGTTAATATTAAGAGTATCTACCTCTACAGATTGTGTTTAAAGGATGTTATGGAAGAGGAACTGATTTTACATGACAAGGTTGAGACTGAATTGAAAGTGGATTTAAAAATAACAGACAACAAGAATGACATGGACAAAGACAGTGGACATACAAAAGAAACTGGCTGATGTCTTAATTAAAAGAGATATGCAAATAACATACTAAGTGAGTGACCTGGATAATTTCCCTATATTGGATTTACAAAGGAGGTATATTGAAGTTTTGAAGAATATTGTGAGAAGGGAAAAAGAAAAAGTGAAAAGAAATCAAGTTCTAGGATATTATTTGGACTAAAGAGCAAGATTGTTAGAAACAAAGGGAAGAAATATTAAGTTGTTTACTTAATCAAAGTTAAAATACATAGTTGTTATCTCTGTTAACCACTAACGAACTTTACTGAAACCAGGACTGAAATGAGAGGCTTTAAGGATTTGTTTATAAATAAGAGAGGGGAATAGGAAAAAGAGATTATTTCTTTTATTTTAAGGGAAGATGATAAATTGCTAAAATTGTTTAAACTTATGATGAACAGGAGAGCCATTCTTTATATATATTTTCTTTACTCTGTTGTTATTTTTTTCTTTCTTTTTTGTTGAACAACAGAAGGTGAAGTGGAAGTAGGTCATGTAGTAAGATAATGATACATGTACGCAAGTTAGTGATAAAGACAAAGGATAAAGAAGTGCAATTCAATCATTTTGAATGACCAAATGAAAGTATAGATCTGAATTCCATAAAAACATTACAACATCTCTTGAAACAAGTATTTCATTCTAGAAAAAAACTTAAATCTTATTGAGTTAAAGCCATGGAAATATGAGCCAAATTTCCTGTAAAGTAATGGATGAGAGTGATAATAATTGGTTGTAGCTATGGAAATACACCCAGTTACTAAATCTAAGGGAGCCATTTTTTTCCATGATATTTATATTTCATATTCATATTTATTCATGAAACAAAGTAAAGAAGCACCAACTCCCAGGATCACTGCCCTTTTTCAGAGTGCTTCCAAAAGTATTCTATTCTTTATTTGTATATTTAAAAACAAATAGCATGGTTCTTGATTGAGCTATGATCTAACAGAAATTAAATCTTGTCTTGTCCTTGTCTTAAGTGCTTAGACAAGTGGGAGTAAATACTATTATAGAACTAGGGATCTGTAATTATTCCTGATTATATTCTAACATGGGATAAACAGTTATAATAGATAGAGAGAACCATCATTTCATTATTATTATTATTATAGTCATGATTCAAGCCAGGCTGTACTGTACTTCTGCTGGTTTTTTAATATGTTTTTACAATCTGGATTACATGTTTTATACATTCACATTTGTGAACTTCTTGCATGGCTGCTCTGAAGCCAACAGTTATTAAGAATACAACAAAGTTGTCTGATTACTCCTCAGCTGTTAGAGGGATTCAAAACACTAAATGAACAATTTCTACTTCTACTATCCATCAAAATAGTTGTATCATTCATTTAATCATAAAATCTTTAACTTATTTCGTTTCTGAATCATATTTCACCCAGCAAGTGCTATGAGTTTCGTACAAGATTTTCAAATTCAACCAGGTCTCTAAATATCCCCCCTTGTTTATACAGTTCTTTGATACCATGCTACTTATTTCAAGCTATTGAAAGGTATTGAAACCAGGTGAGTCAGACCATTATGAAGAAAAAGTATCATAGATTTTATCTTTTTTATTATTAATAATCAAACCTTGCAATCTATATGAGTTCTTTTCTCTCCATTGAATGTGGTTTTATGTATTTTCCTCACCACAAAACATGCAGAAGGGATGAATCTGGACTATTTATTTTTCTGAATTTATTTCAAACTATCAGTATGCTACTTATTATTGCACAATCTCTTACTGATTCAACATTTCCTGCTACCTGGATCTGCAATGACTGTCCTCCAATGGCATGATCTTGCACCCCAGGTGTTCTATATTTATGATACCAAAAGGGAAGAGGAAGAAATACATATGGACAAGCTCCAAACTTGCTGATCTTAATTCTCCAAAGAATAAAGAGAAGACACTCATAGCTTGGGAGACAAACAATGGCCAAACTAAAAGTAACATTCTGTCATATGTAGGCTTTTTTGAAGTATTTATTTCTAAAGGCAGCCATGGACTCTGGAGCCTGAAGTAGGAAACTGACATATGGTAGAATGTTTCTGAATCTTTTCTCCTGTAATAGTTCCTCACTTGTTTTTCTTTCAAGGGGAAAGAAAACATGAAATGTAGGGAAGATAGCTCTGGCAATCTCTGCTCAAAGTAGTTTCAGTTCATGTTAGCAGGCAGGGATGATACAATCAGGGAATGGATAGATTAATAGCAATTCACAAACAAAACAAGAATTTTGGACTAATGATTTCTGATCGTATGTCACATTTCTATTTTGCTGTACTGAACAAAAATCCTATGGTGCAATTCCCCTGAGCATCATGAACTGAAAATATTTTCCCTGTACCTTGCCCCAAATAATTTTCTTTACAAATAATTAACTCCCAGAGCAATTTATTTTCCCAAACTGTTATTTTCTTTCAAAGCTCTGGAAATGATTTCTTCTTCAATCAAAGAATATATCCAATTTATTGTGGTAGCTGTCTTTCAATGAAGTCCAATCCTATCTGCAATGTACTCAGTGCAGCCAGGTTCTCTATATTTCTTCCTCAAATTTAAATTGAAATGACAAGAATAATGACATTTAAATTAGTTAGCTGTCCCACCATATACTTTGTGACTATATCAAGTTTACATTATCTGCTAAACTTTATTGCTGTGTTTATTTACATTTCTAGGTAACCATAATAAAAATACTACGATATAATTATCTATCTATCTATCTATCTATCTATCTATCTATCTATCTATCTATCTATCTATCATCTGTCTGATGCCATCCAATTCTTCATTAAAAATAAAGATAAGCAGAACACAAAAAGAACAAAACTAAAAACTGAGAAAAGGAATAAGATGGCAAACCCAGGAAACAACTCAAACTTTTTGCCACATTTAATATCCAACAAAGTGGGCTCCACCCACCCAAATCCAAGGGAAATAACCAGACTTTATGGTTCTTTGAAATGTAAACAGGATGGGAGCCATCTGAACCTCTGGGACACCTCTTTCCAGAGGTACAGTAAATGTTATGAGGGAGAAGGCAAAATTCCTGTTTCTGAAACATTTGATTGAACTAACATGCCAGTCTTATCAGCATGAATTGACTGGGACTAGGCAAACATCTAGACCCTCTGCCATAGTGGGCTTTATAGATCATAATCAGCACCTTAACTGGACCCAGAAACAAACTACAACCTGTATAGCTTGCAGAAGTGTCACATGATTATACCAATTACCATCCATACCATTGCCTTCTGGGCTAGTCTAAGATTCCGAGTGGTCTTCAAGGGCACTCTGTACTTTGTACTCAATTCATAGCATATTGCAACAGTCAAGCCATGAGATAACTAGGGCAGGAGTGACTGTGAGTGACTTCAATTGAGGAAATAGCACAACTAGTACACTCATTTGCACTGGAAAGCCGGGCAAAGCCCTTCCTGACCACAGTTGCCACCTGCTCATTAAACAGAAGCTGCAAATCTTTAAAACTGAATTGTGTTAATGTGACATTCTGAGATTGAAGATGGATTCAATGCATTTTTTACTGCTGCCACCACTATTCTATTCCAGTTTGCCATTTTAAGGGTAAAACAATTGAGCCAACCAAATGTCTTAAAAGTAAAAAAATATATTAAAAACTGAACATGATAGTTAGACAGAAAGCAAATGGGAAGATAGTGGCCTTTAAGACTGAACTAGAATGAAATTTTCACCTCAATTTAGTTTTAAAAAATCCAGACAAGTGGCTGTCTGGCCTTTGTCTGAACACATCAAGGTAATTGGTTCCATCCTCAAACTGCTCTTATTGTTAACAAATTTCTTTCTACCACACAATTGGAATCTACCTTCCTGGAACTGAATATGCTATTTCATATTCTGGACCTTGAAACTAGGAAAACTACTCTTAGCCTTCCTGATCACATCTCACATTTCTATTTTGCTACATAGAAGGGCAAAGCTCTATTGCTTTGACCAACATGAACTGAAAATATTTTCAGATTTAACACCATACCTTTCATATATCATAGGCCTTTGAAGAGATGCCTTTCACTATTATATTTCCCCTCAGATGATGGTTCAGCATGAGGTGAGAACAGTTTACAAGGAGTGCAAAATGCCTCATTTTAATATGGTCTCTGACATCTTATCAGTTACTTTCAGTGAATATTTACTTGTGACTGTAGTCTCAGTTTGAAATGCTGAGGTTTTCCATTTCAGTGGCATCTCATTTTGAGACAGCCCACTATCCTTGGAAAAGAGCAGATAAGGTAGTTTTCAGATAGATTGGACAAATGGTCTTCTTTTTATAAACAATTAAAGAAGGGCTCATAGTCAAAACAGCAAAGCCATCAGTCTTTTAGAAATACAAGGTAGCAGCACTAAAAAGAAAAATTCTACTGATTGACCAAACAACTGCTAAAAGGAATCTTCCCCAATTCATTTTATTTTAGGACTCTAATGAAAATGTTTCCAGCTTAGTGCTGGCAGATATATTGGGTAGATATAGATGGGTTCCCATGGAGCAAAATCAGCAGACTACCCAGTGCAATATCAGCATCCTTCTTTTTAAATCAAAGATAGAAATAGTTATGTGTACAAAATTGAAAGACTTGTTTTCTTTTAATGGGCTTATTGGCTATATCAATCCTAACATTTTAGTTGGAATTAACTCCATTGCATTCAGCTGTGTTGATCACATTCACTTGCTTTTGCTTTTTACAAGCAGCAGAAGACAGTTTCTGCTTTCATCTGGCCCCACATTTTACTCAGAAGTGAGGAGAAATAAAAGTCATTGTTTAATGCTTCCCATTAATAATCCAACATAGCATGAAACTAGCAAGAGCTGGGGCATATCACTATTCATTACCCGTAAGGCAAGTGGAATTCAAATGGAATCATTTCCAATGGAAAGAACCGAAGAAAGTCTATAAAAATGAGAAGAAGTTTTGAACCACAATATTCCCATGTGGCTTGTCTCTGCAAACTCTTGCATTATTCTTATCACAAGAAGTTCTAAGCTAATTGCTAATTACAGTACTGTGATATTGAGGTTCAATGTGTTTGGTTTCACAATGTCCAGGTCTTTGCTGTATTGCAAAAGTAATGTGACTTGGTCTCTGGATGCAGAGGAACTAAAAAAAGGAATGCTGACTAACAACATTCTCATGTGTTCTTATTTTGGTTAGAAACCAAATCTGTACAAAGTAGCTTATACTGTAATTAGATTTTAAAACAGAGATCTTGCTCTCTCAGTGTCCTGGCTTCTGAGATTTCAACTAGGAATTGTTCATAAATGATAAACCTATCATCTCAATGATAAGAGCTGAAACATGCTTATATTTTCAAAATGAAAGGTGAATTTTTCAACAGATAAGGCAAGTCACTTTCCAATATTAGTCATATTCAGTTTCTCGGCTATGAAATAGGATTAACAGAATAAGCTTACTTCTCAAGGCTGTTCTGAGTGAAAGCACAATAAAGATATTAAAGCATTTTATGCCACTAACAAAAATACTATACTCTTTATAGCTGGATACCTGGCAGGCAGCTCCTGACTAGTATTATTAGTAGAATTGCACCATTTTTCTATGGATTACAGTTCAAGGAAGAATATTCTCTTGCCATCCCTTTCTTATCTTTTCTTAGCACTGTTTTTGAAAAATTAACTACTACCTTTTTCACAGCTCAGTAGCTTCAATAGCATTTGCGGCTCCCCTGAGAAAATCCAAGTCACTTAAAAGTGCACTGGCAACCTGAGCACACACATTTGTATGCAACCAATCACCTCAGACTACAAGTTGAAGTCACAAGCCAAGTCAGAATGAAGGTAGTCAGAGCTACATGAGGGAAGAGGGGATTATTTGAAATAGAATTAGGCTTGACTGAATTATATCTGTTGAAATGGGATTCTTTTAATTTGCCAGAAGTTTAAATCTCATCCCATTTTGATACCTATAGTCTGCCCTTTCTCTGAAACAGCATTTTTATCCTGTCATGAAATTTCCCAGTTACTGAACTGGAAGTTGCATGTATGTCATTTGGGAAGAGACAATCCAAACTGACTGGAGAAGAGCTTACAAAGTTTTTTGTTCAATCTGAGCCAGAACCTGGGTGAAGATGTGGACAGGTCTTGTTATTTGAGGAAACCCCATTTTTTTTAAAAAGTGGAAGACATGTGCATGCTCTCTATTTATCTCCATAGATCTCTGTTTCACTTTTTATTGTCTTTCTTTGAGTGTATATGAGACTTTTATGGCTCTCTTTAGACAGCCAACCTTAACTTTAATGGAATTTTGATTGTAATGATTATGGAGCAATTCTTGGATTCAGAAAAGCTGCGTGATCCTGACTGAAGTGCCTGCAAACCAATATTAAATTGCTCAAATATCTAAAGCATTATGGCACAAAGAGTTTTTAAAGGAAAGGTGGTGAAAGAACTAAATACAATAGCCAACAGCTCAATTCTTGTAGGGATGGGTTCCTCTTAGACCAAAGCTACAGGAAGGTAAATGATTAGGACAAGGTACAAATAGTGATTCTAAAATGTCGTTCATTTAAGTGCTTCCCAAAATGCACTATGCATCATCCACAACCCTCTGTGATTCTAGAAACTATTATATATATTAGCATGTATTTACTTTACTTAAAGTTTTAACCTTCCTTTCATTGTAGGACAGTAGGATGGGAAGTATAAATGAACTATAAAACTGAATAGCAAAAATGCAGTATGAAACAAATAGAAATGCAGTATAAACTCATAAAGGCAGCATTATAGGAAAAGCATAACAGAACAGCAAATTAAATCAGCTACCAAATACTACGCCAGGAACCAAAGAACTGTGAAACTGTTTTTATGGTGCCTTTCCTCATATTATACATTCATGTGAGAACAAAAGTGAGAAGCATAATGTAGTTGTTCAAATGGAGGGAAGAATAAGAAATGACCCATTTCACCCAGCCTAGTTCATATAAAGAAATTAAGGACGGAATTGATTCCAAAAATCCTGGAGAAGCTTTCTACTTCTTAGGCTGCACTTGCTTCTTCCCCCCCCCTCCCCCAGTGAAATAGACGGACGACTCAATACAATTGAAAAAGATTTAACCCAAAACTCAGAATATTTGTTGGGTCTTAGTTACAGGTTTTTTCTTGAAATGCAATTCCAAACCCATTCAAACTGCATTCACTATATCCAGCAGTAAAAAGCCAAGCCTACTCAGTACAGACACTGAAATGAAGGACAAGACGTTATAAAGTTAAGATTTGGTTTTGTTATTGGCTAGAGTTGAGATTGTGCTGTGAAGGCTTATCCTTGAATACCAACTTTTATTTTTCTGTTTTTATATATGTATGAATTATCCATATTCTGTGAACAAAAGTAGATGTAACAATCTTTGTTTGCCTTCATTCATGTGTGTTACATTGATTGGCATTGTTATTTTATTATTTTTCAACATATACATTTCTTTCCTAAATTAACCCTTCACCTGAAAAGTTGAATGTATTTTGATAAATATACATAAGGTCTGATTAATATGTAGAAGGTTAATAATTTAATAGAACTCATAACAACGTCCCATGTGAGTTGTTTCCTTTGTTATTATTATTCCCTAGACTCCTTCTGAGCAATCATTGGCACCTGATTTGTGTTGCCCTCTGCAAGTTTTTCTTACCCATAGTTAGTCTTTATAACATGGCTCAATGCTTTGAGAATTATTCCATGCTTTTGAATAGCATTTTTAAGTAGAAATGAAATGAATATGGATGTTGTAGGTCCTTGTTCTAAATCAGATTGAGAAGTTCCATTGATAAAAGTAGCTTTCTGTTTTGAGAGGAATCGTTTACATATGGAGCAGGAAGGAAGAAAACAGTAATAATGTAAGTAGAGGATGCATAAATTGTCTTTGCTGTCTTGCCTCAAATGTAGAGGTTAGAGGTTTTAAGATGCCGTTACAGAGAAGGCTTAATATTTTTGAAAAACTAATGGCACATTTTTTGCCTCCTTGAACCAATCCTTAGAATGTTTTCATTGCAATAATCCATCAAGAAGACTAATTTATTTCTACTGCATTTAGAAGTAGGATACCTGAAATGCCAGTTTAATTTTTCATCCCTAATGGATTGCTTGGCATTTTCAAATAAAGGAATGAAGATTTTCCCTTTGATGGCTGCTACTATTGTAATATAACTTAGATTGGCACCTACCTCCTGCCTTTAGGAAGTGCCCGAGGACTTGGCTGTGATGTTGTGTCTGGGGGTTTGGCAATAGTGGTGAGCCTTGGCAATGGTTATATCATAGGGTGTATTATTTATATTCGCTGGCTGACTGTGATTATGTTTATTGAATTTTTAATTGTGGTTTTAAAATAGCTGTGTATTGTGCTATTTTTTTTTACTATTTCTGTTGTTTTAATTATGAGAGGCACAGAATTTCACTTCTAAGATGGACAGCTATGCTAGATATGTGTGTGTGAGAGGGCGGGGGAGAGATCATGATGGTATGGAGTTTTATATACATTTCACTCTTACTAATATAAAATGCACTCTGGTCCTTATTAGAATGGGATTATTTATCACACTTTTTACTTTTTAGTTTTTCTGTATTTAAGGAAATAAAAAAAACATCCGTTAGAACACAACTATCATTGATTGGCACAAGAATCTATCCTTATCTAAACCATTAACCTCACCAATGGGCTTTATGTTCTATTAATATGATTAAATTATAAAGTCAATAATATGCTCTTAATTTATTTAACTTAATCAGATCAATAGAACATTCATCTGATGGAAACCCAGGTTGTTAATTTAACTATTAAAATTCAAATGAACTCAATATGTGGAATAGAATAAAAGGTGACCTTATCAGGAAATTGCAATGCAGATATGAGTATGAAGACCTGAACTCTATAGGGAGTATTTCAGAGGAAATGAGGATTAAAGCAGAAGGCATTTTGTAAAGGGAGAAGTGGATATTTTCAAGTATTGTCTGTTTCTTGACTATTCATTATTAGAGATAACTCTTTAATAACTATTTTCACCAGGGAATCTATTTCATACTGGTGTTTATATCTATATAATATGGCTTCACACATGTTTGCGTAAGAATGTGTGTGTGTGTGTGTGTGTGTATTCACATTCATATTTAAATATTCCTACTAATATATCAGAATAAAATATTATTAAATAAGCATGTAGCTTGAAAGTTAAGTACAAGAATACTTCCTTGTGTCTACCAGTTTGAACTATTTTAAGAAAAAAATAATTTAAAAACATTTTCTTCCCAGTCAATCTTCCATCTTGATACGTTTAAAACTCATCAGAAATAAATGTTCCTCAGCATTTCTGATTAACACTGCTGAAAATCACATTCATGTGAAAATAGATACCAAGTGTAAATCCAAGGCTCCTTTTTATAGATGTAGCAAAGACTTTTCCTTTATCTAACAAACTGTGCAGGGGGGCCTCTAAATAAAAGGAGGCAGCATCACACATCGTATACAGATGGCCCCAAGTGGAAACAGAATCAGAAACAATGAATAATCCAAGAAATTAGACACCTGTTCTTACCCTTGTGGCTCTCCACCCATTTGAAAATGGCTTCATAATGAAGTCTTATGTTTATCAGCATGTATACTTTCACATGTATCCAAACAAACTAAATACTTGTTCTTATCTTAAAATAAATGATTTGCTAGATTCCAGGAGTGTGTTTTATCTGTCCTCCAGAACCCAACACTTTCCAAATGTGTGGACTACAGCTCCCATCATTCTCAGTCTGTAGAGTTGACACAACCAGAGGGCATCAATTTGAGAAGGTGATGCTTTTTAGTTTAAGACTAGGTTGAGAGTATCGAGAGCAAAGTGGTTTTATTATGACTTGGTTGCCTTGACTGTCATTGTCTGATCTCTTCCATTATTCTTTTGCAGATTTTGGCTTCAGATTATTGCATCCTGGAAAGCTGGATCAGAAGCCATCATTGCCTTTGATAATGTGTCTCTCAGCCTGGACTGTTATCTGACAAGTGAGCAAGCCTTTGATTAGCTTTTAGATTGGTAGAGTGCCCATGCGTCTTGCCAAAGACTAAATGCGTTCCATTACACGTAGAATGTAGGTGTAACATAGATTTCCTGCTTTGGTGCTTCCCCATATCTTGAAAAGGAAAGATAAGGTGCCAATCCTTTAAGATGGATCACACTAGGAAATCGGAGTTATGAATGCTAATGCTATTTATATTCTAAGTTTTGGATAAGAGATTCTTACAAATCTGAATGTGTTTCTTCCGTCCCTCCTTCATGAGAATTAGGGCGGCAATCAGATGCTTTGTCAAATTGAATTTCTGCCTCAGATGCATATTTCTGAACATTGTCTTGGTTGGGATTCTTTCTCTGTTCCTCAAAATTATTCCTTCTGCCCATTACATAAGGTGACTCTAGTAGTACTGTGGGTTTATGTCACAAAGCTTTCTGCATTTATTGTGTTGAATATAGACAAGTGATTCAGTGATTTTCTAGGCAAAAAACATTAAAAGTCCCATTATGTCATCATATTATATTTGCTAGAGTTCGTTTGTTTGTTTTATTCAATTTCTATAGCTGCTTATTACAGTGAATAACTCTGAGCAGAAAATACATTACAATTAAATATACCAAAAACATTTTAAAACAGTAAAACATTTCAGGATTCTGTGTAAGTCTTTTAGGACAGGTCATTAATCACTTTTTCCAAAGCCATTGTAATTTTGAATGATTGTTAAATGAATGGTCACTAAGTCTAGGACTACCTGTATTTATTGCTTAGCTATTTTACAACCATGCTCCATAGCATTCCAAAAGAAAACCTCTCCTTTCTTTTTAATGAATTTCATTTGCTTGCACTTTTTGTGCACTAATGCAAATAATGTTCAAGTTTAGTATCTACAATTATGAAGAAATATAAAGAAAGAATATAAAGAAAGAAACTACTATTATGAAAATTATATAAATTTGCTATGACTGGGTGGTTATACAACATCTACTGGAATTTTTCAATTATAATAAATATATCCTTTCACCTTCTTAACATCTTTCATTCTTTCTATTTTCCTCCTGTTTTTCCCCTTCTATTTATTTCAAATCATGTTAAAGCAATAATAGATGCCTGGCTACCTTTCTCTTTAACACTATGTATATTTTGGTTGCAAACACTTGGCTTGGTTTGATTCCCCAGCTGTTGCTTTACTAACTTTTTCAGGCCTACACGTTTAGCCGTACACAATCCAAAACCAGACTGCTTTTTGTGTTTCAGTCAACGAAGAGAAGGCATATCGACATAACAGACCAGATGCAGGCAATCTGCTCTATGAAAGAGGTAGGGGAGAAGGACATTTTGAAGAAAAACCAACACAGTTTACTGTTCCAGTTGGCTTTGGAGGTAGGATATTGGCTTCTTGACAATGATTTCAGAATGATTGGAGCACTCACAAGAGTGCAGGTTTCCAATGCAGTGTTGGTTAGAAGGCAATCAAACAACAAAAAGAGAAATATTGATAACAGATAACCAACACCAGTATCAGTCAATAAGAATTAAAGTTAATACCAGCCTGTGTACACACCTTAAAGATTAAAGGTATCAATCAATCTAAATAATTAAAGTATTCAACTGTTTAAAAACATAAATAAAAGAAAAATATTCTGAACTGAAAATGGAATTCAGGAAGAACTGGGGCGTTCAGGAAGAACTGAGGGGTTACTTTATAGCTTACAATATGTAGGAAAAACTGAGATAACCATAAATTGAATTCTCCAGTTCATTCCCCCCCATTCTATTTATTCTAGGTCCTATTGTTGTTATTATTATATAGAAAAAAGTGTGAAATTTAGCTAATATTGCCCTTCATATGCATTGCCTTCTTTCCAACAACCTACTATATATGTGCTAATAACCATATTATGATAATATAGACAAAAATGTGAAATCACAGCTGTCAGTTCTTTAGCTGTTGTTGGCTTTCATACACATCAAGTTTTTCCCAACAACCTACTGTATGTGAGCTAATAACCATTGAAACTACCATGGTTTGGTTTATGCCATCAACTTTCAGTTTCAATTTTCAGATCGCAATATTTTGCAATCTTCTCCAATTCTTTGCCTATTCTACTATCTCCTAGTGTTGCCACATCAATTATCCACACTTTCTTCTTTTCAGCCACAGTTAAATCTGGTGTGCTATATACCAAGAATATCAGTTTCTATTTGGAAACCCCACAATATTTTAACCTGCTTATTTTTAACTACTTTTTCAACTCTTATGTTCCTAACAATTTTTCATTATGGATAATTTTTACTGGTGTTCCAGTGAATCAAGTTGATGACTGTGTTATATCTTTTATAATCCGTTTGTGTGATCGTCTTGCATGAACTGAGTATAGGATCTACTGTTTCTTTTGTCTCTTTGCACAATCTGCATTTTGATTCATTAGGCAATTTTTCAATTCTGACCTTGATTGCGTTCGTTCAAATAGCTTGCCCTTGAGCAACCAAAATCAAGCCTAGAGAATCATTTTTTAATGTACCAGTTAAAAGCTATTGCCAGGATTTATCTTTATCCACTTTTCACTTGATCTTTCTAGAAATTGAACATGTTTTTTAATTGCTAGCATCCTGTGTGTATTTTTATTATATTATTTAGATATTCATGTTCCGATGCATGCTTTTCCTCTTTGACAGTTTGTTGGACTTGAGGTAAACCTCTACCTCCATTATTGCAGCACAGATATCATTACAGAGATGTAATGCAAAATGAATAGTTATTAGCTTTTTAGTTTTCGGGTTCAGACAGTCCAGTTCAGCCTGTGTCCAGTTAATAATACCAGCTGTATATGGCCCAGACATTGATGACTTTGATGGTGTTTCCCCCCCTTCAATTTTTTTCTTTAGTACTTTTCTCACTCTTTTAATCTATTCTTTACTAATCGCATTTTCAACTTGTCCATGCTTCTTGTTATCCAACTGTAAAATGCCCAAACATAAATTTTATATTTTATTTAAACAATTTATATTTTATATTGTCCTCACTTAATGATCATTTATTCAGCGATCATTCAAAATTATAATGGCAACCTGTTTGCACTTACCCTTTATATTTCAGAATGACAAAACATTTGTAAATGCAAGGCTGCTTAATGAGAATTATAGCATACTCTAAGCAGTTGTATTGTAGCTTGGAAAGGCCAAGCTTCCTAAACTCAGTCTCTTCCCACTTCTCAATCTACCTATCGCTGTGCTCTACCGGGCACAGCAACAGCCCCCTGCCTGTATCCCTCCACCAATCTCCTAAACTTCCCCTCCCCCGTTCCTGGCCAACTCACCAATATCTATCTCCTGCCTATTTCTTCAACATTCTGTATAAGGTGAAGCAGGTAACATAGTAGGTACGGGAAGGGGGAAATGGTAACAATGATGCAGGGGCTGAATGACAGACACTGGCTGTCACCAAGTAATGCAGAAGAAATGTTCTCCTGCCTGCTTGGTCATCTAATGCACCCCTGAACCTCAAGACTCTCCCATACAAGCTGTTGGGAGAATCTTTTCTTCCAGGATCTGGTATGGAGGCGGAAGCATGTGCTTAGGGCACCAGGCCCAAAGGGGGAACAACAAAGTTGAGAACCAATGAAGATTTGTTAAAAACAATGATAAAAATTGAAGCTTGGGGCACCAAGATCTGTCAGTACCTAGAGCACCAGTGAGCCTTAATCCGCCACTGGATGACATATTTAGGCTGCATTCCTGGTGGCTATTAAGTGGTCACAAAGCGATGCAGAAAACTCTTCATTTGTCTGCCTTTTTATAACCCAGATCTGATAGCTCTTGTGAAAAAAAGAGTATGAGTAAAATGAGGAAACAGAGGAATATACATGTGCCTATGAGAAAAAACTGTGAGAGAGAGAGATTACAAACCAAAACTGTGATGTTTATCAAAGAGAGATGTTGCTTACTTAGGTAGATATATGCCTAGTACATATTTATCATGCTATTACTTTGAAGCTAAACAAACTATTCAGAGTTCAGAAATGTAGCAAGAATAGATAACCAAAAAAAAAGATAGCCAAAAAGATTAAAAGCATATTCTCTTCAGGGAGGTTGATCTAACTTCTACAAGTCTAGTTTACTTTCTCTGCCTGCAGCCATTCTTCATTTGTTGTAGATTTCACTCTTTCTTTTTTCCCCTCTATGACTATTTCCTCCTTTGACACTACCAAAATTGGTCTGTCCTACACTTATGTCATTCTTGTCTCTTTCCCTAATTGTCAACTTTTCTTGTAGACAATGAAATTGATCATGCTTTAGATTTGTATGCATTCCTGCTCCATTTGTACAAATGAATACAAATGTTTAAGATTTGTATATGAATCATATGAGAATCCCAAAGTTTCTCTTTCAAAAGGCAACTGGATTTTCTTGTTTTTCTTTGAAAAACTCTCTTTCACTTCTCATCCAAGAAGCTTCTTCAATTCATGAAGAACTGACGAAGCGTCTTGGATGAGAATTGTCTTCCAGGACAAATGAGAAAGTCCAGTTGTCCTTTGAAAAAAAAACTTTGGGACAATCATGACCTGCATGATTGAGAATCACCATAGACATAAAACATATTAGAACCTTTTTGAAGCAAGTACTCACCAAACAGTTTGCATTTCCATGCCTTTTGGCCAAAACATATCCAATATATCCAAACTAACAGTATTATATGCTTCAAGTATACTAACCCAAGCCCAGTTTTATCCCAAATATTTTCATGCCCTTCTTTGCAAAGTAACATCTTTAATTTGGAGAGTACCTTGCAAGCCAACATGAATGGGTTGCCAGCACCTCATGAATGCAGAACTACATCAGCATGCTGAGAACACATTTAGCACACATGATTGGGTATTTTCTCTTATTTGTGATAGCTTTTTTCTTGATGGTTGCATGTCCCTCATCATAAAAGTGACAGTCTAGCATTCCTGCTGGAAAGTAAAATTGATTTGGCTACAGCTCTGCAGGAGCTATCTGCTTTCAGTTTGAAAATAAAGCTAAAAGGCACAGCAGGGATGGAGGGGGAGATAAGTTCTCCAGCACAGCAAAATCATCTATTTACTTCCCTAGAACAGCCTAATTACTTGTCCACGGGATAAAATTAGATGTCAGCAACAAGAAGGAGTAAGCAGCAAAATATCATCAAGAGTTACAGATAAGGTACTTATTTATTTATAAGTTTTATACTAGTTACTCTTCAGCAAAAGCTCCTAGAACAGTTTGCAAGAATTAAAAAAGGTCAACAAATATCAAACAATAAAACATGCCCTAAATTCTAGCATAAAAATAAGCTAAGTGCAAATAAACTACTCTGAAAGCAAATATTATATTGTGCTTTACATTGACAACTGTGCACGTTCATGCAGAAGAAACACCTGCCCAGATGTTCTCTAAAGTCACTATTTCCTGCCCAGATGTTCTCTAAAGTCTCAAGTCTACAGTATACTGAATCCTTCCTTAATGTGAAGTCAAGTGATTGTCTCAGGCTGATAACAGAAAAATCTTCTATAGCTTTTAGATCAGTTTTCATTCAGTTCGAGAAGAGAATATTTCAGAAGAACTTCCCAAGTGCAAGGAGAATCTTGCATTAAATCTCTCGTTTTATATCACACAATACTTTATTCAGTCATCTACAGGTGCTAAAGAAGTCATTGTGAGAGAATCTCTGGACTTTTTCAGTAGTGGTGCTGCTACTTTATCATCATTAAATTAGAGTCTTTCCCTTAAGAAATTGTTGGAGTTCTTTGTGAAATATTTTGACAAGTCACTCGTGACCAGTTCCAGTCACAGTGAGCATTTGGATCTATGCTCAACAGAGATGTTTGCAAAATTTGATAATAAAAAGATAAAAAGTCAAAATGGTGGCCCCAACTGTGTGTTTGAAGTTCCTCCTGATATGCATAAGAACATTGATTGTGCCGCTAATGCTGAGATGTAGAAAAGCAACCATCATAATAAGATGCTTTTATCTTGCTATTACACTTGCACAATCTAACGGGTCACTCTTGAAATATGCCAGCTATTAAAAATAAAGAAGAAAAGAAAAAAAACAAGCAAATCACCATAGCCTGATATTTTAATATTTCTGCTACATTTATTTTCCTTCTCCATTTCGGGTTAGATTTGAGGACCTTGTGAGAAAGCCTGTAGAAAAAGTTTATAGAAACCGACTAAGAGTTACCTTTTCCATCAATGAAAAATTGATGTAAAATTGATTCTTAAAAGGAAAGGTGTTCATGGTTGTCTAAGGGAGCATGGAGGTCTTTTCCTCTCAGCTTTTTGGAAGTCTGACATAGTAAATGATAATAAATGAAAGCACTTTAGGAAGAAAAAAAAATCAAACCTACTTTATTGCTCCTGGGAAGAATGATACTTCAAGTACAGACTATCCTGCTGTTCTATGGCAGCAGTATAATGTGACATAGTACAAAATCCATTTTGCATAAGCTATATATTGCAAAGGCAAGCAAATGCTTAAGAAGCCATATTGTCCTTTCTTGCTAGATCTGATGCCACTGATCCATGAAGCAGCATTTCAGATAGTCTTTTTTATTTTGAAAGTCCTTGACAAACACTCTTACTAAGTAGCCAGCAGGTAGCATCTATCTTTGGGGCCTTTATCATGGCATTTACAAATTTCATCAGATATAATAAATCTACTTTGAAAAAAAGACAGAGTGAGAGCAGCAGTTTTTTTTCCTTTTTAAACATAATCAATATTCACAGCTTTAATCCACATTACAGCAAACATTTTGCAATGCCATTCAGGTTACAATATGAAATAATGGTGCAACTGTGGCTGCATTTCAACTTCAAAGAAAACAGAACAACAAAACAACCATTACATGACTGCACTTTTTCTTTATTTATCTATTTATTTAATACTGACATTTCAGTGTCACTCCAATCTAAAGACTTCTGGACTGATATACAGTAGAAGCAGAGATTAATAACAACACAACAAACAGAAAATAATGTAACGTAAACTAAACTGCAATGGTGTCATCCAACAGGAGCTGATCCCAAATTTATCATTCCCCCAAATACTTTTCCTGAAATTTTCAACTTTCCACAGAAACTACACAAGGAAGCTGAACAGAGTCCTGTGTTTCTATGACCAAATTATTCCTAAAGAATAGGTCATTTCTAGAAATAATAACTTAATTTCCAGTTATTCCTACCCTTAGTTTCTTATCCTAACCAATAACCTGACTAAGATTACCTGAATGTTTAACCCACTGCTCCTACTCTTAAACAAAGGACTTTGCTGAAGATCTTCATTAAGAGCTTTGTGGACAACTAAAAATAAGCATTGTGTAGGGGTGAGGTGCATTACAAATCAAATAAATAGAAAATCAACTGAGTTACTTCTGTTTACATGTCTGTACATTCCTAAATAACACCAATATTTTCCAGCCTTTTTCTCCCTGTCCAGGATGGCAGATAGGAAGTGGGGTTGGGTGGGGGAATGTCAGACTTGTAATAACCATCTTGAGTCCAGGGTAATGATAAATCCTCCACAGCTTCAACTGGTAAGAAGGGGAGGGGTTTGGTCTTACCACTGGCTAGCCATTAAAATATGCTAACAAAAGTAGGCATGTGTGGGCCTTCAAGTCCCACTCCTGGACAAATCCTCGCATTTTTCTTGACAAAAAGTGGCTTGCCATTCCCTGTTTCCTAGAACTGTAAGAGAATGACTGGCCCAAGGCTCCCAACTGACTTTGTGCCTAAGGTGGGACTAGACTTATAGCTTCATAATTTCTAGCCTAATACCTTAATCACTACATCAAACTATCTACATCACTACAGAAAACTGCCCTCCAAGACAACATAATAAAAGGAAAGCCCCATGAAAAGAGGACAGTGGTAAGGAGTGAGGGATTTATTTTAACAATTAAATATACTCCAACTAAACTGTACAGTGAAAAGGAATATTAGATATGTGCTCACTAAATCTATATGGATTGGTTTTGATACATATGCCCTTTCTTAGTATTGTCTAGCAGCCTTCTATTGTCTAGTAAAATTTTGAAGAGTGTCCTTTCTCCTTCACTAATGTTCACATCACAGTGACACAGGATGTAGGTTACATGAAAGTCACGCCTTTCATAAGTCATAATAAACATGTCTTTTGACTATTCTGTTTTGGCAGTCGACTAATGTTCTTTTTTTTTAGAAATACTTGCTCATAGGTCTTTGAGGAAAAAAACTAAAATAATTTGGGGTAAAATTGAAGTGAGAGAAAACTGGAAGAAATACTCAGGATATTTGCACATGATAATCAAAGAGCAGAATTAAAAAGATTGCTATGAACGTTAGTGCATAGGAAAAATGAGAAAAGGAGTCACAGCTACTGTGGGGATATTGAAAACAACAAGGCTGCAGATGTAAATGGTATATCTGGGGGGGAGTGAAAATATGGATTGATTGATTTACAGATGGAGCGGCTGTGGGACTTGTTTATCATGTGTGTGAAGACTGCATCTCTGTCTGACAATAGGAGAAAAGCTGTTACTGTTCCCCGTACTCAAAGGTCAAGATAATAAGATTGAATGGAAACACTATAGATATAGTAGACACACATAGAAAGGTGTTCATTTCAGTTCTCCAAAGGTCACAGAGAGACAGCGTGATACCAGATTTGTCTGCCAATGGAACAGCAGACACATTAGAAGCCATTCCTCCTGGCCATAATTTTTCCTATGGGTGGAAGAAAATGGCACAATCATTTAAGCCCTGAGACACTATACGCAGGGCTTGCATTTATTAATTACATTTTAGTCGCTGGCAATGACTTTGTTCACTTTTCTACAAGCTCTTGATATTCCTGAATACCTGTTTATGTGTTTCCACTCCAGCTTCCTTAGAGAAGTCTAACAAAAGGTCTTTGTCAGAATTCTGATCAAAAAGGTACAAGCATAAAATCCAAGAAATACAGGGGACTTTTATGCCTGACGGGGGTTGGGCAGACAGTTTTTTGTCCCTTCAGCAGCTGATTGATCAATGTATGAACGTGAGAAGAAATATTTACTTTATCGTTGTTGATTCAGAGAAAGTGCATGCTTAAGTGAATCAGCTTGAATAATGGAATGTTTTGCTTGCTGAGTGCAGTAAGAGCAATATGATGGAAATAAAGCATGCATGAGAATAAACAACTTTCTTAGCAAATGGTTCAACAGCAAGAGGAAATAAGTGAAGGATATGTAACATCCACATGCTTGTCTAATAATAAGAAATACATATGTCCCGTGTCGGTTGGGGAGGTAAAAGTTTGCAGATGATATTTTTGTATGCGGGTGATGTTGTGCTGTTGGCTGAGAACCTGAATGATTTGCAACAAATGTTAGACAGATTGTATTTTGTATTGAAGTGCAGCTGAATGTTAATATATGAAACACCAAGATAGTTGTGTTTGACAGGCAAAAAAAGAATAAATATGTTTGCCAACAAAATGGTGTGTGTATGTGTATATGTGTGTGTGCATGTGTATGTATGTATATATATATATATATATATATTCATAGGTTTTCACGGGTATAGGGATACAAGTCTTGGCGTATTCGGGTCTTTTCCCGTGTAAGATTGAGAGTATCTTGGCGATGTTTCGATGAGGTCTCACTTGTCATCTTCAGGTTGGTGCCTTCAGCTTCGTGCCCGTGCGAGCAAAGCGTGATTGGAGCTGCCGTCTCTCTATAAATACTGGGGAGGTGTGGACTGTTGGCTTTGTTACTGTGAGCGGATTGGTTGGTTGTGTTGTAGCATCTTGATTGAAAACATCTGGAGTTGATGTTTGCAGATTAGTCTGCTGTTTCGTGACATCCTGTGTGTGTGTGATTCTAGCTGTGTGCTGATTAGTCTTTTGTGTTTTAATGACCTGGTTAATGGTACTCTCAATCTTACATCGGAAAAGACCTGAATACACCAAGACTTGCATACCTATACCTGTGAAAACCTAGGAAAACGTATATATATACACACACATACATAAAAGTATATGAAACATATATACATACAAGTATATATGCAAGTATATATACATACACATACATAAAAGTTTCATATACTTTTCCATACAAAATTTATATCTGCATATGTTAAAACTTCATTCCTATAATTTATCAGTTGATCCAAAGTCGATAGCCCTGTTTCTATCCATTCCTTTCATAACACCATCTTTTCCCGAATTTTTTTAATTGGGTTTTCCCCTGAAGTCAATTTAGCATAAGAAAAAGGGTCAGATCTTCCTTTATTAGACATTGCATCCCATAACTTTCTAATTGACATAATTGTTTCCAGAAATATTTGAGTTCTTGTCTATTTATGTTCCTAATACTGTCCATTCCACCAATGTACTGCATACCTTTGCAATGCCTATTTCAAATTTGCCTATATTAGAATTTGACAGTGAGTTTTGGCTTCCAATTATTTAATACTTAACTCCAGTGAAGCGTATTCTAGGTTCAGATTTGGAAAACCAAATTCTCATTAATTGATAGTTCCATTTTCTGTAAATGGAATCGAACCCCCCTCTCAGAATATAAACTAATGTGGAAATAATATTAAGAAACTCTCATTGTGAGTTAATAAATAGCATCTGATTTTGGAAACAAGCTTGGTACTCAAGAGCGGTGGAAAGATAGCAATAGCACTTAGACTTATAAACCTCTTCACAGTGCTTTACAACCCTTTCTAAGCAGTTTTTCAGAGTCAGCATACTGCCCTCAACAATCTGGGTCTTCATTTTACTGATCTTGGAAGGAAAGAAGGCTGAGTCAACCTTGAACCAGTGAGACTCGAATGGCAGTCAGCAAAAGTAGCTTGCATTATAACCTATGCATGAACATGATATGATAAGGACTATAGTTGTTAATGATCGTGAAAAATCTTGTTGCTGCTATAGGGCTAGTTAGTCTAAATATGTTGATGAGATATTTGATTCTATTGTAGTTATAGTGTTAGGCTTTAACAACAAACCCCTATATATTCAGAAGTATGCATTAATGGTTCAGTTGGGATTAGTTTAAGAGTAAATATGTGCAATTAAATATGTAATTAAGATTACTATTAAAATTGCACTATGGAAGAGTTTCAAGGTAAGCTGTCCATCTGGTCAATGCACTCTACAACTCAGGCAAATGAGGCTAAAAGGAAATAAACAGGGTCTGATATCTAACGCTCTTAAGACGCATAGTGTGCAAAATCATGCTAATTTAAGTTGCAAGTATTCTTAAAGAAACACTGTAATTAATAGATATATAAAGATGCATTTTAACACGAGTCTTGTGTTGTGAAATGTTCTAATCTGCTAACTGTGAATCTAAGTTTTAATAGCAGGTTAGGTTAATTGATGAGTGAAGTGTTGACAGGCTTGCATTTTTTTAGTACAGATTTACAGCACTTTTGAAGTCTTTGAATTTAGGGTTGAAAGTTTTATCTATAATTTACTCATTGCTTTCATTCTGAATTTGGTGGCTGTCCAATTATTCTGAGCTTTTAGCATGATTCTTTCATACAAAATTAATAATTCTGAATATGACAAATTTTATTGATGTCTTCTTTGGAGAGAGACATAGTTTTTACTAATTTTTAAAAATATTTTAGTTTGATTTTCCATGACTAGGCTAAATTGCTAAAAGAAGTATTTTTATAATAGTTCTGTAAATCAAATAAGCTTTTCTTGCATTTAATTTTTAAAATCCCGAAACAATTCAGAAGATAGTAAGCTCCACCCCAACTTCACATAATCAGCTCTATAGATTCTGAATAGCTACCGTGTTTCCCCGAAAATACGACCTGTCCCGATAATAAGACCAACCCTGCTTTTCGGGGTCGGCGTAAATATAC
>JANHFT010003452.1:12444-34449 GCA_032467955.1 Pseudoxenodon macrops
CTGCCTCAGATGAACCCATAGCATAAACCAGGGATCTTCCTGCACCTCCTTCTCAAGGCAGCCATGGTTAGGAGGACCTTTGCTGAACTTTGGGTTGTGTGTCAGTTGTGCCCCTTCCTGGATTGAAAAGTACTCTTTTCAGTCACTCATGTCCTGTTCCTCTTCTGGGTAGACTACTGCAATGCACGCTACTTGGAGCTTTCTTTGAAGAGTAATCAGAGAAGATGTGGGTTCCTACCGGTTCAAACTGGTTCTACCGAGTAGGTAGTAAGCCGCTGGTGAGGTTGCAGAACCGGTTCTGGTCCATGGACGGCAGCATATGTTTTTTTTGGGGAATTTTTTTTTTGAATTTTTTCCAGGTTTTTTTCTTCTGCTCATGCGCAGAAACTGACTTTCCAGCACTGCACATGCATCATCATCTTGTTTTTGGGCTTTTTTTGGGAATGTTTGGAATGTTTTTTCCACTGTGCATGTGCGCACCCACGCGGCACGATCATGCAGCATTGGAGGCAGCGAACCAGCGGTGAGATAAGTTAGAACCCACCCCTGATTCAGAGGCTACAAATGGTGCAGAATGCAGTAGCACAAGCAATTATGAGTGCCAGTTAGGTTTCGCATGTAACAACAACATGTGCTACACAAGCTACATTAGGTGCCAGTTTGCTCAAATGCAAGGCCACAATTATTGCAACTGCAATTGTAATTTGAGTAGGTGCAACCATTGCCAAATGAGGAAAAAAAACTGAATAGAAGGCTTATAGAATCCTGAAGAAATGATCCAATTCTGTTACAATTCTAATTTCAGACAAAATAGGGCACCATCTCAATTGTGATTGCTTGGATACATCCAAGTTTATTCTCTTGTTTGCTTACTGTTTATTTTGTTTTTTATAAAAACCAAAATAAAGGAAGGACTGGAAAATGATCGTTCATAATAAAATACTAAAAGTGATAATCTTTTTCCAGATCATATTTTTAAATGTTCCATCTCATTTCTGAAGTAACTTCTGAAGTGTCATAAGGGGCACCTTGGGGCATCTCCTATTTAGACATCTAATGCATGCTATCTGAAAAAGGAATCAAATATAAAGTGAAGGAATGTGAGAGTTAATTATAAAGACAAAGGACAAAAAAGTACTGAAGAATGGATTCTTTCTTATGTCTACATCATGCCTTTTTTCAGTAAGAGCACAGAGAGAAAACCATGCCTATTGAAAAGTAGAAGTTCAGAATAATAAAATATTAAAACTTTTTTTTTAAGTGAAAAAATAATTATTTGATGAGAGTTGCAATCACATAGTTAATTTCAGTTTAACAGAAAAGAATAGAAAACCTGTCGTTTTTAGCCAGTTTTAGAGAATCACAGACGGGAGATTAATTCTTTAAAAAACACCAGTCTAATATAATATTAAGAGGTATTAACAGCATACACATAGACAAAGGTAATAATGTGTTTTATGAGGCAATGTAACAAAAAAAATGTTTATTGAGCTTCAAATGAGAAATGTGCTGTTGAAAGTATATAAAATGCTAGGCACTTCTATAAGTTTAACTGAGCTTACTGATTATTTTGAGTAGATATGTGCAGAATTATATTGTGAAATTTTCAGTTAATGCTAATTGGAATACTAAAAATATTGACATATATAGGTTATAAGTAGAATAATGACAGAAATGATAAAAGGAGTACACATTGTTTTTTTAAAAGTACATTGGTGATGTTTATGAGTACTGCATTATATGTGATCCTATGAGAACATTTCCAATGTACAAAAGAGACTGTGGAGAGGAAAGTAGTTCCAAAAACGTTTATGTTTATTATTATTATTAAATACTGACCCAGAATGGTACAGTTAGTCCTTGACTTACAACCTTTCGTTTAGTGACTGTCTGAAATTAAAATGGCACTGAAAAGGTGACTCACGACCATTTTTCACACTTATGACCATCACAGCATCCCCATCAAAATTTGAACACTTGTCAACCGGCTCGTATTGATGACGGTTGCAGTGTCCTGGGGTCATGTAATCACCTTTTGCGGCCCTCTGAAAAAGTCAGTGGGGAAGTCAGATTCACTTTATGACCAGGTTATACTAACTTAACAACTGCAGTGATTCACTTAACAGCCATGGCAAGAAAGGTCATAAAATGGGGCAAAATTGACTTAACGATGGCCTTGCTTAGTAAGACAAATGTTAGGCTCAATTGTAATCATAAGTCGAGACGATCTGTACTTCATTTCTCTCCTCCATTCATCCATTATGGACCTAATACACTTTTTGAATTTTGGGATTCCGGATCCATTCACTGCACATAAACACCTTTAAAACCCAACGGGAAGATTAAAATAAAAAAAGATCTTACACATTAGTCTTCTAAGCCTTCTGATGTTTCAGAACTCATTATCTTAAGGTCTATTGAGGACATGGTTTCTTATCCAATGTGAGACGTACTGCAGGAATATAATGAACAAGAAGCAGAGTTTTAAATATGGGAGATGATGGCATGCTTTTAATAATGCTCTCTCTGTTCCACAAGAACAGGCACAGTAATTTAGAAATATTCATTTTCATTATTATTGGCTTCTAATGGAAGAGAGGATGGAGAAGGGGGGGAAGCAACTGGTGATTTAATTTTAATGAATATGTTAGTCAAAGTAAAGTTTAAGTAAAAGTCCTTTGGAGAATTTGAACAAGACTTTTGATAGCACATTACAAATGTACCAAATATGATCATGAAGCTTGAAAACAATAATTCTTGTTTGCTTTCACATAATGTCATCTTTCTAAATAAATATATTTTGAATTAATAGCAGTGATTAGAATTGCTGAAGAGGAAACCAAGAAATGGGTTTAATTCCCAATGGGACAAAGCCAACTCTAATTATCCTTGCAGAAAATGGAGTGCATTGCCTCATATCATTGGCTCATTTGGACCTCTGCAGAAGAACAGGGAATAAAAAGCCACGTTATTAATTCCTGCCCCCCTTTTCATGTCTTTTACTATTGTTTGATTATATCCTACACCAATCCAATAACTCTCAATAGTGTACATGATATATAACACAAAAAAATTAAACATTCCCAGCATAACTGTTATACCGTAGTATATTTTTAATCCTAAAACTCCAAACTAAAACATACAATATAAAAAGGAATATGTCAGAAAAAGAAAATAGAAAAGAAGGGGAAAAAAGGCAAAATGTCTGAACTCAAAATATTCTCCAAAGTAGTTCCATTTTAAGCAATCTTCCTGAATACAAATAAGGAGGGGGGCTAGCCAGATCTCTCCTAGGACAGCATTCCAATGCAGTGGTGCCATCATTGAGAAGCATTGCTTTCTGACTAAAGCTTATTTCACCTCTCATAAATATGGACAACAAGGAATATCTCCCTAGCTACCTAAGGCCAATTCTAGTTGAGTAGTTGGTCTTGCATGTACCGACTTCAAATTGTACCCATAAATCAATTGTCTAACAATACAGGGCTCCCCAAATCAGTGTTGTATATTCCCAGAACCAAGTGCCACTGAACACATACCTAGACTGCTGTATTCCAGGCCAATCATAATTTCCAAACAGTCTGTGTATGAAGTCTCATGAATGGGATGCTGCAATAGTCTAATTGGGTGGCAATGAGAGCATTAATTCTGTAGTCAGGTCCTCTTGTACCAGTTGCAGCTGGGCAATTAATGCACATTAAGGGTCCCTCTAGCCATGGCTTCTAATTGTTGCTTGAGTAGAAGCCATAAATTCAAAGGGATCCTAAATCAGATACCTGTTCCTTCAGAGGAAGTTCCTGGCTGTTTAGAGACAACACTGTATCATTAGAGAACCCAACATTCAAATAACAATTTCATCTTAATTGGGTTCAAATATAGCCTTTTCTGTTCCATCCATGGTAGACTACTACACCACATTCCACTGTACTGCATCTTAAGTTACATTTACAAATTAATATTAATAATGTTTTGAGCTTTCCTTCTCCCTCCTCCTCAACTAAGTTTCTCAAGAGGTGTAACAAGGTGGTACAGAAGTGGCTCCTTTCCATGATCTTTGAGAAATTATGGAGTGTGTGTCAACTATCCCCATGGAACTCATTTGGCCAGAAAACTTCATGAGAGCCTAAAGCAGTTGCAATGAAGTCTTGAATATCTGCAACTGATTCATAGTTTAAAGCAAGAAACCCAGAAAGGTGGGTTTACCCCTCCCATTAAAATATAAAATATGTAATTAAGAAAAAAAACCTGAAAGAGACCAAATCATACATTTATAGCTATAACCCAGCAGTTTGCATAGTTCCAGGTCCATAGTCGCTGAAATGCTACGGGGTAGGAGCTGCCTCATGGTGCTGCCATCAAGAAGGTCATGTTCTGAGTCACCAGAAAAACTGGTGAAACTCTCCTAGGTTCCTTCCTTGAGCAGGACCTTCCCTAACTGACCTCGAAGAAGTAACCCAGCATTGCAAATATTTTGAACCATTCCCAGCTCCATGCAGAATATCTTGTAGCCACTGGTATCATTATAAACCCATCTTTATTTGGAATTGCTGCTTCATATATTTTAATGCAAGGTCATTTCTATTTGGCAGCAATCTAATACAAGAAAAATACAGCACCTTCACTACCTATCATGAATTCTCTGAGAATCTCATCAGAAATGAAATACAGTCACTTCTTTGGAGAGGTTTGGTGTTTAATCTTAGAAAAGTGGAAAGCCCATATCTACCTGCCACTATGTAAAGAAAAAGACCATTTGGTAAACAGGTAAACAAAGCACTGAAATATAGACATTTCTGGTTCAGAGACACCTGAATTTTACTTTACTGGCTCTGGCAAGAAGAACCGAGAAGTTAAATAATCTACAAAGACAATGCCATGCAGTAATTTAAGGCAAGATGGTTTCCAAATCGATGCAGCCAATTTCTGATTCAAACAGCAAAACCTGAAGCTAAAGAAATATTAGCTACCTACATCATTAATTCGTAGATAGACTGATAGACAAAGTGACTTAGTTTTTAAAGTATTTGAAATGAGCTACCTAGAATAAAAATATAGATTGGCAGTTTAATCAAATTCTTCCATCTCTGAATCACAAAATCTTTATCTTAAGGTTGTTACTTACAGGACAAGTGTTTCTGCAGCATTACTGGAAGTTCACTTGAGGTATTTATTCAAACAGACCCATTTGTGTAAAAATTAACAGCAGATCACAACTACCCCAATAGGGAAAATATCTGCACCACTTCCCCAAAGGCAAATGAAGAACCCAGATATGGGTTCTGAATCTTTTTTAGTGCCAATTTTCTCAGGGTTGCACACAAAGTGCGTGAGCGCACACGGCAATCAAAAACTAGCTTCTGCACCTGCACAGAAGCAAAAATTAGTTTCTGCGCATGCGCAGAAGCAAAATGCAAAATGATGGCACCCACAGAGTCATTGACAGAACCGGCTCCGTGATATCATCACGGAGTTACTACCGGTTCTATAGAACCAGATAGAACTCGTAGGAACCCATCTCTGGAAGAACCTCTAGGCACAGAACTCAAAGAGCTTTGCCTGAGGTGTGAAATAACCATTATGTGATTCTTTCACAATTTAGTGTACTAATTCTCCTTATGGTTCACTTTATCCAACTATTTGACATATTCTTTTAACAGAATCAGACTCTTTAGATCCTAAAATTGTATTCATTTGCCTGCACAAATATTTCTCTTTTTGTTGTTGATAAGTCTGGTCACATATGTGAGCTTGTGTTTGTCAAACAGAGCAGAGCAGGAAAAAGAGGTAATCTAACAGAATGTCTACAAAAACCCTGAAGGGTTTTGAAAGGAAGAAATAGCTATAGTTTGATAGCCTCGGCAGTATAAGGTGAATATATTTATCTTCTACCTTTTATAGATGAGTTTGAGTAGAAGTGGAGAGTAACCTCTCCTTCAGTTCTCAGACAATTACCATAGTCCTTGTACCGATAAAATTTCTGGTTCTGGTCGGTGAGCAATAATGTTCTTCTCTTCAACTCTGCTATCATTCTTTATCCTTCAAATATGGGTTTTTTAATTATTATTTCTCAACTAATCTGCAGCACCTGGAAATCCCAGGATGTAAGACTCCTTTTTCATTCTTCACATTATAGTTAAATGAATCTCTAATGTGGCCATGTGGAACACTCATGATATTTTTCTTATGCCTTAAAGGAGTAGTGCAAAATGTTAAGTGAGCATGGTAATTAAACCTAAAAAGCAGTGTGGAAAATTATGCATTGAAGTCACTTTTCCTAGATTCTTAATAGCTTGTTGTCAGCAGAAGGAAGAATGTCAGCTTTGCAGATAGTCTCGACCTGTGACAATTCAGTCAACAACTGTTTCAAGTTATAGTAGTGCTGAACAAATGGTGATTATGACTTTTCCAGTGATCTTTCTTCCAGGTCCAATCCTGCTTATTTCATTGAGCTAGATATTGCTTTATTGACTTTTCTACTGAAGATATAATTTAATATTAGAAACAGCCAGGGAGACCTACTGAAGGTAAAACATGGAAAGGAAGGAAAAAAACACCTTAATTTTGGATCTAATATGTGGGCTTGTTCCCCATATCATATTTCTGCAAGAAAAAAATATAATTCATATTATTATTCTCATATTTTATCCTATTGTATATATTTTCTGATCTTAAAACTTTATATTTTATTCTACTTTACATTTCTCTTAAATGCCTTTCATCAAAAAATGTCCAAGATCGTGTAAACTCACAGAATGAATAAACTATTTAACAGACATGTAAATGAAAGGCTAGTAATATTTTATACACAATTAGGATTCTAGATTTGGAAAGATAAATTTGAGCCATCAGATCCAACATGCTACTAATCTAGAAACCATTTCTGACAGATGGCCATCACGCATTCAGCCAAGCAGAGTTTGCTACCCCACCCTCACTGTTAATTAATTCCAGTGCTAAACTACTTTTATAATTAAAAATCACATCCTTCACTTAACTGGTATGTTAATTGTTTCTTTATCACCACCACCCCAGTCTCTCCAATGTCATGGAAAATCACAAGTCTTGTGAGCTTTTTTGTAGCTTCAAAGGCTAGGACAGTATTTAAAATATTATATAGAATTCAGTGGGTTATGGGGTAATTTATTGTCCTCAGCATAATAAAGGAACAAAGAAATAACCATACTAAAATGTAACAAACTCCATGAACAATAAAGTAGCAGCATCAATAGAACAGATGTTCAAGGAGAACATCAGGAATTGCTTTGAAGTTCTGAACCTCATTGATTAAAAAAAACAGGATCTATGGAATGAAATTAAGGAAGTTGTTAAGGATGAAAGAGATTGCCAAAGATGAAGAAACAGAAGAATGCAAACTAGACGTCAGAAAGACAGCAAAAATTACAAAGGGAACAGAAGCCAAACCAAGAAAGACAAAAATGTCAGGAACAAACTTAACAAAGAGTTTCAAAAAGTTGTTAGAAGATACAAGAAACAGCATTACAACTACATCTATAAAGGCATAGATGTCACAGAAAAACAAGAAATGTCTTTCAAAAGATATCTAAATTCAGAAGGAAGTTCAAACCTCAAATAGATATGCTAAAGGATGCCGACAATCAGGTAGTTACCAATTCAAAAGAAATCAAACAAAGGTGAAAAGTCTGTTCACCATGGATAGAAATATACAACTGGGTATTACCCACATATTGATGATACCTCATCCAATGTTGATGGATGATTTCACCCAGTGGCTTCATGTAGTTGGGACTAGCCTAGAAGGAAGGAAGTGAACCAGCACAAAGCTGTTTCCTCCACCTCCCAAAACTGAGCCAAAAGGATGCCATGGTTGATGGCATCAAAACCATTGAGAAGTCAAGAAGGGTCAAGATGAATACACTAACTCCCATTCCACTCCCACTATAGGTCATTCAAATGCATGACTAATGCTGGACCTGAAATTTGACAGGAAGGAGTCTAGATAATCAGTTTCACCCAAGATCCTCTGGATTTTCAAGGCCACCACCTACTCAACCATCTTCCCTAAAAGAGAAGTTGGAAGTCTGGATGAAAATTGTCCAGAATGGTGGGGCCAAGTGAGGGCTTTTTGAGAAGAGGATGTTCTAGTGCATCTTTCAATGGGGCTGGAAACACCCCTTCCCTCAAGGATGAATTAGCCATTACAAGGACCCACCTGGATGGCCTTGACCAACCAAGAACGGCACAGGGATAATTCAGAGATGACCATCCTTACAGTTCTAAGGATCTTATCTCCTTATTTAAGTCAAGCAGGATCAAACTATTCCCAGAAAACTGGGTAAATCCAGTTATTTCCATTGAACCTGAAACATTTTTGGTTTCCAGCTGTGAATGGATCCAAGTGATTTTACCTGTCAAGTGCACCAACATTTCTTCACATGATCCCGAAGACATAAAACTTGGAACCCCTCTGTCCAGGAGAGTCTGATAATCCCAAACATGGTGTTGGCAGGTGATTATCTGCAGACAGAATAACAATGAAAAAATATTGAAGTTTCACTGTTCTTACAAAAACAAGATAGGACTTAATAAGCTCTAATTCATGATTGATTGTATTCCTCCTTGCCTTCTCCTAGTGATGTTCTAGACATTTTTTTTAATTTTTCAGTTCCTTCATCTCCTCCATTAATTATAGCGAGTACCTGGAGGGATGGGCCAAGAGATGTTGCATGGATACAATCTTACCCAAGGCCTCGGACATCTTCCTATTCAAGGTAGTAGCCAAGACCTCAGCAGGACTGTACTGATGTCCATACTGCATATATTTGGTCATCTGTGGAAGAAGCCAGCATGAAAGAATCTCAACATCCCCAACACAGGATCTGACCATGACAGAGAAGATAAAGATAGTTCCTCTCTCATATTACAGTGCCACTTTTCTGGCATATCTGGTTTGTAACCACTGTTTCAAGTCAGGCCATGAATGACCTGGGATAGGCCCATAGCCCATAGCCACAATGTTGGCCATGAATTCCTGAGTAACTTCTAGGTCCACCCCAGGGACAAGTTGAAGTCTCCCAGGACCATCAGCCTGCATTGATGCTTTTGAACTTTGATGTTGGAGGACTCCTAAAATTACCATGGACAACCAAGACAAACAACAAAGAAATCATTAAAAAAAATTAACCCAGAATTCTCATTTGAGGCACAAATGACCAGACTCAAATTATCCTCCTTCAGATACATAAAACAAATACCTAGCTCTCTAATGAAAGCTCTAATGCTGGAAATGGTGTAGGGAAAGAAAAGACGAGGATGACTGATAGGATGCTGGATGAATACAGATACAGAGGCAATGAGTATGCTGTGAGAAGATTTGAAAGATTTGGGACAGATAACTGTGAAGAAGTTCTACCTATCTATGTGGTTGTCAAGAACCAGCACCAACTTAATAGCATATAATCAATTTTAAAAATCCCAATAAAATAAGATTTAAAAAAAAAGCATTTTAAATTGCTAGTAATTTAAATTAAACCTAAAGTAAGCATTTTTTAATTTCCATTTTATTTTGATTTCCAATTAGTAATTCATATGTTAAAAAGTGTCTTTTTCCCCCTATAACTATTCCCCACAATTCATGTGAGAAAGCTACTTGTCAAGGGACACCTTCTTCCATTTTCCTTTTGGGATTATTTACTCCTTTAAGGTAAGATCCAGACAGATGGAGGAGAAACCAACTCAAAGAGTGTGAAGAGCTAGGAAATTAAACTGCAAATGGAAGAAAGATTTCAGGCAAATATAGGTTTTAGCTACTTCGGATTGTGTAAGAGCTCTCCATAAACTTAACCAGTCAAAATTTAGGCTCTAAAAACAAACATTGGAAATAATGAAGTGTGCTTTTAACAGCTCTTTTTTCTCTTTGGCAAAAACCAAAACCATGGTGACTTGAAAAATTCTTACTCAAAGTTGATTTGATTTGATTTTAATTAGGAGGGTTTTATAATCCATTATGCGCTTCCCACTTGGCAAAGATATTGACTATTTTGTCACCCTTAGACCAGAAAAGCAAGACAAATAGCTGGGCCACGAGATGAGAGAGCTAAATTTCATTCTCAGTTTGCTGAGGTAGTGATGAACAAGCATATCTAGTATGGATCATAACATTATAACTCTACATTGTGGAATGTGTCATATAGTATGTAATAAATACATTACTGCAAGAGCTTTCTATAGATGTACAAAAACAATCTCTTTCATATTTTCTTATACTGTGCTAGCTGATGCTGTTGATCTGATGAGTTTTGATGACTGATAGCTAGTGAATACATACGATCTTCTTGGCAGAAAAAAGTAAGATTAGTATTCTCAGTACAGTATTCTCTTTAAAGATGCCAAAAAAGGCAATACATTCCAGTGTTGTAACAACTAAAATTATCTAAAAATTATATTTCTGATCCCACCTCTAATACAAGTTAATATTTTGAAACATTAATGTATCGAACAATAAACATCCATTTGTAAAATGTCCTGTAACTCCCAAAAACACATTCAAAAACAATGTTTTCTACTTAGAAATTATTTAGCAATCTATTATCTAATTGCAGTCCCTTGGATTGCAAAGCGATTAAACTGGTCAGTCCTAGAGGAGATCAACCCTTACTGCTCTTTAGGAGGCCAGATCCTGAAGATGAAACTCAAATACTTTGGCCACCTAATGAGAAGGAAGGACTCACTGGAGAAGAGCCTAATGCTGGGAAAGATTCAGGGCAAAAGAAGAAAGGGAAGGCAGAGAATGAGGTGACTGGATGGAGTCACTGAAGCAGTAGGCGTGGGCTTAAATGGACTCCAGAGGATGGTAGAGAACAGGAAGACCTGGAGGAATATATGGGGTTGCGATGGGTCGGACACGACTTCACAACTAACAACAATAACATCTAATTGCACTAGTAATGGATTGCAGTGAAGCACACCTGACTCTTAAGAGACTCAGAATGTCCTGCTCAACCATTTCTATATATCTTAATTTAGGAAAATTCCACTTAAACTGGAGTTTAGGGGGGGGACGACAGTGCTTATCATTTCCCTTTATTAAATATCAAGCCATGTACAAGAGCTATAAAATGTTTCTTGTTGTAATTTGTAACCTCCAGGAAGTTGTATTTATTTATATTTTTCTTTCTATATTTAATTATAACAATGTTTCATAAAACACAAAGTGACTTATGTGCATGATTAGAATATCATGGTATCCAAAATGTGTTTTATCCTGTTAATATATTATTTTTAAAACTAGTTTTATGTTTGCGGTTGGGGCATGACACTTTTTAGCATAATTATTTAAATTTGTGATGTAAAAAAAATACCATGGGTATGTCAGGCAATGAAAAGGTAGACTATACACCTAAAGTAGGATTGTGCCCCATGGATATTAATATGCCTTTATATCTTTTAGAGCTGAAATGCCATATAAAATGTGAGATTGGGTTGTACAAGAGAGAGGGGAATTGATGAGGAAAAATAAATTGTATGCATTTTGTATTGATTTAGAGTATTTCTGCTTGTGTATCCATCAGAGGCAAACAAAAAAGCAGTTTAATGTAAACTAAAAGGCACCATGGAACCTATTTTGTTCTCATTGGAACTTGCCAAGGTTAAGAAGCCCCCCTGCAAGATGACTTATATGTTGTTTTTTCACCAGGATTTGAACACATGGTCATGCATTTCAATGACTTTAGTGCTATGTGCTTAGCTTATAGAGATCTCTTGGAGTCAGAAAATCATAGAAAGGAAAATCTATAGATGCTATGAATGGTACACCTTTCTTTCTTATATGTTTGTACTCTCAAACTAGAGAGCTACACATCTCAGTTTGTTTGAGCTTCAATTACTTAATCAGAATAGAGATGGGGAACAAAATCCTGCTCAAGCAGGAGACTATACCAGTGATGACTCCTGCAAATGCACCCCACCCCCTCATGCATGCACACACGATGTCCCCGCACATGACCCCAAAAATGCACATGCAATGCCCCATGTGTCCTGCCCCTGTGCATTTGCATGCAACCCCCCACCTTGCACACACCCCGCACATGCATGGCAGAGACCTGAAGGCCAGCTGGCCAGCGGGAGGCATGTGTGCATGCAGGGTGGAGCTGAACTGGGGCAACGGCTTGCATGCCATCAGAGAGGGTGCTGCATGCCACCTCTGGCATGCATGCCATAGGTCATGGCTCTATACCATTTCAGATAAGTGGCTATCCAATCTTTTCTTTAAAACCTCCTACAAGTGCTTCAAACACCTACAAGGATATGAAGGCAAGCTGTTCCACTGGTTAATTTTTCTCACTGTTGGGAAGTTTCTCCTTAATTCCAAGTTGCTTCTCTTCTTGATTAGTTTCTATCTATTGTTTCTTGTCCTGCCCTCTGGCGCTTTGCGAAAGAAGTTGGCCCTTTCTTCTTTGTGACATACTATGAAGCTTTATGCTAGAAGCTTCAAGACTTTCCTCCTGTGGGCATGTAAATAAATTGTTTTAGTTCAAAGCAATTTATTCTAAGTTGGGAGAGTTGTAGTATAATGGAAATATTTATCAAGATCATTAGAACTGACATATACATAAGAACTGTTCCATGTGATACTTGAGTCTTATGTTAATCTAAATTAAAAGAAGGTTTTGAAATCAAATGATCAACTAGTATAGATCATGGCAGCTAGATTCAACTATTGTGATCTTATACATTGCCTACATTCTACACAATTGAAGTATTTTGATTGTTTTCAAGTGCAGCCTCAGATAGCAGACTTCATAGTAGTTTAAATCATGGCTCACTGTGGCCAGATTACCCTAGTTCAACCAGGGTCCAGCAAACCAGCAGACTCCACTGATCACAAAGACTGGGTGAGATTTACAAGTTTGCTGGTTACTTCTTCTAGCACAAGTGATAGTGAAATGCTATAAAATGTTAATTATGATCAAGCAGTTCTTTTATGAGTGGAGGATTGGATTAGGTAATTCCAAGATCCTTCCCAACTGGATGATTCAGTGGTTGTTAATTGTTGTTTGTTCATATGAATGAAAAATACTTGGCTCAATACATCCAGGTAAAGAGAAGGGAGAGAAGCCACCTTCCAGAATTGCCTAATCCAACACTTTAACAATTACACCAATTGTAGTTATTTAAAAGGGCACCCAACATTGCAAAGTGAAACCAGTCCTTATATCAAAGTTTCACATATTTCTATTCATCAGTATTACCTGCTCCTAGAACGTAAATACTTCATGACATCTATTTATGTTTCTCTTTAAGAAGGATGCAGTAGGAGGATTAAAGGTTGGAAATAATTTTGTAAGAAGGGCTGTAAATTCATGCTCAGCATCTATTTGTAGCCAATTTCTAGCTGATAAATCATCTTCAATGCATATTTTCATGAGGATTTCTTAAAATCTCAAGTTAATGCTAAAATATATTTAATAAATGCTGGATGCACATGAAAATTATACCCATTTTAGCCATTTTTACTCTCTGGGCATTACATCTTTGAACTCCTTAAAAAAAAAACCTGCTAGCTTAATCCTTAAAAAGGATTTCATAATATTGTAACATATCAATTTGAGTAATGCTGACCACCGCAACTTTCTTGAAAAGTATGTTCACCATTGTCTGTGGGCAAGAGAAAGGAAGGACATTTGGAACAAGTTTATTCCTGAGATGAAGGTGAAAAGAAAAGTTTTGTTCAAGGAATACCTGAGCAACAAGTCAGTAGTTTTTTTTTTTTAACTGAAACTTCATCTGTGAAGAGCAGCTTAAAGATCTGATGAGAGAGGAGAAAGACAGTAGGAGAAGGGAAAGAAATCTAGATTGAAGAAGAACAGCAGACAACCAACTAAAGAAGAGATTAAAGACAAAATTAGAGTGAATTTATGTTGGAAGGAAGGAATACATTTTTTTTGTTAGTGCACTGTTTGTTTAAAAGCTTAATATTAAATTCCAACAAAAGAAAATATCTGTAGCTCAGGGTTGAATAGCTCCATTCTTGGTGCTCACTGAAATTGCTTGCTTTAATTAATATAAGGTTCCTACTGTATCAGTATGCATGCTCTTTAGCTGCCCGAAATGTTAGTTCATAATTACATAAATTCACAATTAGGAATGTAAGATCTTAAGTTATCTCTTAGAGATCCTTCCCAGACCCTGTGAGAGGAAGATTTGCCAATAGGCAATTCAATAGGAGCTGAAACAGATTCCAGCAGGGAAATCTCTGGGTTTTCAACTCTGAAAAGCACCAGGCTTTCTAAAAGAAATGGTCCCATCAATTGAATTGATTGAGCCCACTAAATATTCTGCTATCCCCATCTTATAGAGAAGCCCAATTTCTGACGTTCAAACTCATAGTGCTCTTTCTGGCAAAGGTATTATGAAAATAGTTATCATTTGATATGGATGTGTGAGCACTTTGGATCTGAAAGCCAAAATGTGCTTTGGAGCATGTTCACAAAACTCCTTTTTGGAACTCCTTAAAAAAAAATAGCCGCATCTTTTCCCAGGATTGTGCAGCTGTGTTTCATATCTCCAGTGTGATCTTAGGAAAAGACACACTTGCTTTCAGCCATTGCCAAGAAGTGGTATATGAACAATTCTGCATATTCCAAACAACTTTTTGGTCTTTGAATCTTGAATGCTGTTCAGCCCTATTAATTAATAATGAAACAACGGAAATCTCTCTATATTTTTGGCCTCTGATGAAGAAAATGATTTAAGCCATAAGAATTCTTAGGGAATATAGTTATCAGAATATCCAATTTCTGAATTTTGTGAAGTGGTTCTTGGCTTACAACTAATAGTACATCCAATAAAACAGAATGTGTACATTAGGGAAAGATATTCTACACTGGTTTAATGTCCCAACACCTTTTTCTCAACAGAGGCCCTAACATTGAGTTGCTGCTGCTAAATGCCAGGTCAGTCTGTAATAAGGTGTGATGTAATTATTGATGAAAGGGCTGACTAGGCTTATATTACTGAGAACTGACTGGGCCTGAGGGGAAAAGAGGTTGGCTCTTTCCAAGATATGCCCCAATGGGTTGCAGGTGTGGTATCAACCAAGACTTCTAGGTAGGGATGGAGCTGTGGCAGCTACCATCCAAAAACCATTTATGACCTTCAGAAGTGGTCCACCACAGATTATCAGATGTGAGCTCTGGAGATCTGTTGAGATGGTTGCAAATGCATAACAGCATCCTTGCCTAAGGTGCTTGATTCCATCTCTTGGTTGGCAGTGAAGTTCCCTGGAATTATGCTCTTAAGAACTTCAACCTGTCTATTTGTGACTAGGGTCTGAGATGGTTTAGGAGTTGATGGTCATCATGACAGCCATAGGTCTATATCAGTAATCCGATCATGCCCTGATTACTATTGGGTTCCCTGGTACCACCATAGGGAGGCTGGACACATTAGATCAGTCCTTCGCTGATGATTGATGGACCCTTTTCACCCTTATTGCATATGCATTAATGTATGTTTCTAGAAGATCACATGTTATAATACAGAAGCTGCATTGGTTACCATTTTGTTTCTGGGCCCAATACAAGGTATTGTTTTTACCTTTAAAACTGCACATGGCATGAAAAGATTATTTGAGGGGGCCTTTTCCCTGATCAAATCTGCTCATCCCATTAGATCTAGGAGAGAGGGAATGTTGTGGATCTCGTCAGCTAGGGAGCTTCACTTTGTAGATCCTAGGTGACTAGATCCTTGTCTACTGTCGCCCCCCACTTTATAAAATATTCTTCACATTGAAGAAAGGCTAGCATCATCCTTTATATTGCAAAATGCTGGTTAGAAACATGAGCATAGTAGTGAAATTGGGTCTCAAAATCAATGGAATATTTTGTACATTTTTTTAAATTCCCAGATTGACAATGGAATTAAGCGGAAAAGACGTGTATGCGTTGAACTCCCAGAGAAAAATCAGGATAATTTGTCCATACCTGAAGTGATGTCATATTAATTACTGTAAAAACTAAAACGTGTTTTCTCAGTTAATAATAATATCCAAAAGAGGTTCTGTCATCTGTGGATAGTTCATTGACTTCAGTGGATAATAGAGTAGGAATACCATGGTCCACAAAGGAACTTAGGAATTTTCAAATGTTACAATCCCTGAAGGCACACCTGGCCATCATAACTGTGCAGTCTGTCATATGAATGATGAAAATATAAAACATGTGTGTGAATTCTAGTGTAATCTTACGACTTAAAAAAGAGTGGTGGTGAGGAGGGATACTTTTCTTGCCCATATTCAACTATATCTCCACTCAATGTTGTTCTATTCCAGCTCATGAATCAATGCAAAGCTAAAAGCTATTCTACTCTGCAGGATTTTAAAACACACACACACACAGTGAGAGGAAGGGAGGGAGGGGAAAGGGAGGGAAGGAGAGAGAAAGAGAGAGAGAGATCAACCAAAAAGCCAATGAAATGATAAAACTGTCTTCAGGTAATTTTCAAAACATGCTCCCTTTTATATAGTTCATTCTATGTATGCAGGTGTGATTATGTGTGAAAGAAAAAAGCAGGATGTGTCAGCTTCAACCAGTCTGAATCTGCTTCCTATCACAGAACAGTAACATTAAATGATGTTTTTCTCCTTTCAGCTACACCTGTCAGCTGGGAAAAAAGTATTAGGAAAAAAAAGAACAGCAGCTGTGATGGAGTAAAATAAAGCTTCTTGAACAAGCTTTATACTCCAAACAATTCTCTGTTACATATTTCAGATCATTACAATACAACAACATTACTTTTGTTTCTCCTAAGCCTTCTTTTTCTGGATTTTTTTTAAAGCATGGACACTAGAGGGGGGGGAGAAGAAAACCATTCCACATTAGAATGGTAAGCAAGAAAAGAAAAGCTGTAAAAGACATTTTTCAAAGTAATAAAGTAATTGTCTAGTTGCAGCACAAGAACTCATCTAATGGATCATAGTAATAGTAGATATTTTAGAGCACTATGCCATTTCTCGTGTACATCTGTAATTTCTCTGAACTTGAAATATGGTCTGATTTCATTACGCAAGCTAATACAATAACTGTCTTTGGTGTTCAAGAATGCAAAGTGACACCATCCATCCATAAGAGAATTGCAGAATTAACCGATAAATAGCTAGTTAGATATAGAGAAACATAGCATGCTGTCAAAATATCTGTTGAGAGAAAGAAATGTGAAAAGTGAATAAATAAATGCAAAACAAAAATGTCAAAGGAGACCATGCCAAGATTTTGGTGAAGGGTTTGAGCTATGGTATGATACCTAGCTGCTTAGAGAAGCTGGAACAATGTAAAGGATTCAGAAAATAAATATAACACATAAATGATGGTTTGACCAATTCACATGTCATCACTGGATGCTCGTCTGACATTTCATGCACGGTTCCCAGTTTACATAGAAAAGTTCTGCTTTATTTGTCTTTAAATATGATAACTATTGCAACTATTGTAATGTATATCAATGTGATGTGTGTTTGTGTGTCTGTGAACCAGTCTCTACCAACCCTTAATAAACTTGTATCTTCAGTTTGCTAAACAAACCATATCATCTATCTCCAGTCTACAACGCAGTCCTTTCAACAGTTCCAAGTAGGCTACACACCTATTTACACTACTCAGGTAACCCTGAGGACACAAATAAACTCTAAGTGGCCTCAAGGACTCTCTAAAAGAATGCAAATGACCAGCTGTCTGCAAGGAGTATAAATTATTCCATTCCCCACCATCCAATCAGAGCTGCAGAAGCTTCTTGGATGAGAAGCAAAACATCTTCAAAGAAAAACAAGGAAGTCCAGTTGCCTCTTGAAAAAGCACCTTTGGGACAACCATGATCTGGATGACTGAGAAACTCCATAGACATTAAACAAACCAAAGTATTGGTTTCCTTCATCCAAATTAAATTACTTGCAAGAAATACACTTCATTCCTGTAATGTTTTTTTCCCTAAACTAAGGTTACAATCGTATTTAAACTCATTTTGGAAATAGTCTATTAAATTTATTTCTAGTGCTGGATGAGAAATTTACTCCATCAGAATTTTTAAATTAATATCCCAATTTTGTTATTTCAGAACTCAATAAACCTGTGCACTCTGATATTGACATTCTTCAGAATTTGGCAGTGAATGCTACTGAGTGAGAAAATCTACATAAAGTGTATACAGTATGCTGGAGAAAAATATGCAAGAAATTTGCAGGAAAATGACATTATACATTAGAAAAAGGAATACAAAAATATGTGCATTAGGAAAGGAATACCTGAAAATGTATAGATTTATCCATACCATGTTCATAAACCAAAAAGTGATGAATGAAATAAGAAAATACATCTCTAAGAATAAATATGGGTAGGATAGTACAGGTTTTGTATAGAATCCCAGCTTGCTTGTAGAGAAGATCTTGAGACCACTCATCCTTTGCTATTTCTAAAACAATGCTATCAGGAGCTACCAATTTCTGAAGTCCAATTTACACAGAATGATCTTCCATCAATTCATTAGCCTCTTAATTCTACTGCTTTCCTCTGCCTTTCCCTCTCCCTTTTTCCATCCATTCCTTTTAAACTAATACTGCCATTTTCTCTGAGAGAAAAGCAAGAAACCATTTGTACATATATCACCTGCACAAAAACAGGTGCAGAGGAGATCTAGTGGGGGAAATAAACAAATAAAAATCTGCTATTATAGGGTGCAGTGAAGTTGTTATTCTCCTTATATGTTGTGTTTTGTACATGAAGATGGGCAGATGCGGAGATATTCCAGAGTTGCTGCTGCCAGAAAGAAAATACTAGGAGTAAATTGATTTTGAAAACCCAGGCAATTCTTTGTTACTTTGGTTATAGGAAAAAAGATAAAATCAGAATGTCAACATGATACAAATAAAAAAGGATTGACCTGTTTACTGATAGTTTGCAGCCTAAATATAGACATCTGATATAAACTGTTAGAGAACTTATTTCTACTACTTAATTACCTGCTGAATATATTTATTCCTTCAATAATCCAGTATAATATATTTACAAGCACAACTGTTTAAAAAAAAGCTTAGTGAGCCTGTGTATGTGTTCCCAGAGTTCTTTAGATCCAACACAACAACAATTTATTACTACAGTCTTAGACCACTGACCAGAAGAAATAAAAGCACTCAGTACCATATATACACTTAAAGCATCTAATATAAAATAATAAATAACAACTAAAATCTATAATAAAATCCAGTGTCAATTATACATGGTCTGACTATACGATAGTTGCAATCCCTAAACTGTGTGACTTGTTGTAGGTTCAACGCTAAAAGGGAAATGACTAAGCAGTGCAAAGTGTTTGCCACAATTGTTATATAACATCGCTATGGTGGAGAGGACACGTGTTTGCAATGAATCCCCAGTGCTGCTGCGCAGAATATAGCCACCTGCACTGTAGTTATAGACTCCTTAAGCAGCCACTGAAGATAGGCAGTGTCGGAACGGCCAGGATATCTAGCAGTTATTGGCAGAATATGTTTTTTCCTAATCTCCGTATAAAAGGAACATCTAAGGAGCATCTAAAGAACTTCTTAGGGGAGATGGAGATCCAAAGTCTCCACCTCTCTTGAACCGCAGGGACAGAGTCTTTCCGTGAATGGTGAAAAGGATACTTTTATACTTGCCATTCAGAACGACTGATGGAAGCATATGGCACCATGCAAGTGCAAATGCTTTCCGGTGGTTTGCTGACTCCAACTGACTATGATAGCTGGCAGGAGCAACAACACATTTAATGGCATCTGGAGCCAAAAACAGTACAGCTTTCCCTAAGTCCACCTACCGCTCGATGTCCTTTGTCGCAAGGTTTGTCTTGCTAGAACACAAACTGCCCCAATGTTGAAAGTTCAAAAATATGTTAGTAACAAAAGCTGGAAATTTATTTTCTTTGCATATTTATTAGACAATCTTTATGAAAGCTAATTAGCAAGTGAACCTGTTGTTAAGAAGTAGGTCAACTTTAAAGGTAATTGGTTTTACAAGTACTTCAGCCTCTTATCACATGGTAGGAAATTTAGGTCATCTCAAAATAAAACTGAAATTCAGGACATTGTTGTTTGTCACAGGTATGGAAAAATGTACATCTTAGTTTTTAAAAAGGCATTGTGAATTTAAATGATTACTTGTTATTGTGCACATTCAATTTGCTCTTTCCTATGACCTTGCCTTATACTTCCTTTCCATACTGAATTTAGATATTTTCCCCCCATATAAGTACACCAAAAAAGAACATAATAGCCCAGAAGGAACCTTGAGGGTATCTGCAGTGCTGAATCATGTGATTACCCACTCTATTTTCTATATTCATATGACTACTTTATATCATCACATAATTGCCCTAGCATTTAATATTAAATGGCTTTACCAACATGCCCCCCTTTTTGAAAAATATTTTAAATTATGCACTTCAAATTTCCAAGCAGGCTGTTTGCATTATTATTGAGCATATACATGTGCATTTATTACATACTGTAATTGAGCTTCATGACTTGATGATGATGATGATGAAATTCAGAAGTGAATTCACTGAATAAGATGATGTTTTCAAAATTGGATCACCCATAGGTATTGAATCAATAAATCAAGTCAGCTATCTCTGAATTGATCTGAAGTTTCAAAAGCATTTTGGGCGTGTACAGAAAAGTTCTTTTAAAAATATTGAATCAGTGCTTCCATTTACAAAGAAAATGTCACAATCTGATTTGCAAATCTGAAATTAGCAATCCCAACTGATGATTTGAATTACAGTTGATTTAACCCACAGTGTAAGATACTGTATATGCCTAACAGACATCAGCTACGTATGAATCAAAATGCTTTCTCTTTCTCAAGAACAATGAAACAAATCTGAAAATAGGGTTCTCAGAAGTAAGTCATAGAATTACTTTTTCTTTGCATACAGCTGAATCATACCTTTTTCCAGTCCTTAATTCTGCATTTATAAGATTATGTTGTTTGATAAATCAGTAATAGCATAAGTGATGTAGTCCTATCCTGTTTAAGATTACATTTCATGCTTTTGTATTTGAAACCTACTTCTGCATAAGGAAATTTTAAGTGGAAAAATTAGCATAAAAACTCTTGCACAGTTTTATATTCAATGTGGAATAGTTGAGGAAGTTCCAGCTGAGCCCCAAAATATTGCAAGTCAGTCTGCATTTCCTGATTTGTGATAGGATGTGTATGTCTTATTAATGGCCCTGAACTGGTTACTTAAAAGTGGTGTTTCTATAGTTTGTAAGATTTTTATTGATTTAATCTTTCTTTGTTTTTAGTTTCTCTTGGTGTTAAATAATTTATCTTCTTTCTCTCTGCAGGAGTTGCTCTGCAGAACATTCCTATTGCTATTGCATTAAGGCAACAGAGTGATTCATGGATCATCCTGAAAGCACGAGCGAGTGAACTGTGGTTTGCTCTGTTTAACTTGATCCTCCACCAGAGATGCATTGGCTGACTGAATATATGTAGTGACTACATGACTCTTGTTTGAAGGCATTCTCTAATTTGCCAAGTATTTACCATCCAAACATGCCTTACAATTCCAATTCAACACGGCCAACAAAGCTGGAGACAACAGCTGTATGAGATAGTGTGTCCAAGCCAGGCCTACCTAAAAAAAGAGAATGCGTGTAAAACACAATTTCTGGAATTCTTTCAAACTCCTTTAACAATAGTGGCCATTGGACATATGCATATATTCTTCTTTAGTACACAACAATATGTTATGAGTGAGAGTCCATATATTTCTGTGTGTTTGCTCCTCTCTTATATTGTACCTATAGTAATGGGTATATGTGCTCTGGGAAGCACAATAAAAGCTGTAGGTGCTTTTGGATCACATAACCAAGTGGGAGGGGGCTTACAGCACTTAGCAAAGTGTGAGGTCATGGTGTTCCCTGAGCTTGCTTGTTTCCTTGCAGATGTTTCATTAGGTGAGTGTTATTTAATTTGGTAGTGAAACATGTAC
>JANHFT010003452.1:47478-58178 GCA_032467955.1 Pseudoxenodon macrops
AAAGAGCCATTTGGACCCGTTTCCCACAGAAAAGAAAACACCGGGAGCCACAAAACCTGAGTGGGTGTGGCCAACTCAGCGTCACTCACTTCCATCAGTCACGTGATCTCCCCCTAGCCACACCTACACAGCCGGTCATTAGGGCAGAGAACCGGTTATTAAAAAGCACCAGGAACCACAAAATCCTTTTGACATCTGTGTCTCTCCCTCTCTGTCCCTCTCTCTCCCCCTCTCTCTGTATCTCTTCATCTCTGCCCCTACCGCTTCTCCATCCCCGCCTTCGCCCTTATCTTTTCAGGCCAGACGAGGAGTGACTGATAGGGCAAGGGGCGGGGCCAACTAGTGGTGGGCTCACCCGACAGGGAGCCACAGCAGAGGGCCCAAAGAGCCGCATGTGGCTACGGAGCCACAGGTTGCCGATACCCGATCTAGGGTGTTGGTTATTCCTGCCAGCTTAGCATCATCCGCAAATTTGGTTAAGTCTCCCTTCTATTCCCTCATCTAAGTCGTTTATGAAGATATTGAAGAGTACCTCGTCCTTGTGGTACCCCACTTCTTACTTCCCTCTGCAGTATTGGTAGTCCTCGACTTACAGAATTTGTAATTTGGATCACATGACCACGCTGGATGTTGCAACGTGTCGTACGTGTGAAAAACGGTCACAACTTATTTTTTTCAGCGCCGTTGCAACTTTGAATGGTCACTCAACGAACTGTTGTAAGTTGAGGAGTACCTGTATATTAGAGGGGTAATGTAGGTGGTGATAACTTGATTGCAGAAAATACGACTTCAGCCACAGAGTGGTCAATGCCTGGAATGCTCTACCTGACTCTGTGGTTTCATCCCCAAACCCCCAAAACTTTAACCTTAAGACTGTCTACTGTAGACCTCACCCCATTCCTAAGAGGTCCGTAAGGGGCGTGCATAAGTGCACCAGCGTGCCTCCCGTCCCTGTCCTACTGTCCCCATGTATTCGTAACCATCTCATGTATTCAAATCATGTCTATACTTATATATATTATCTAATACGTGCTTGACAAATAAATAAAAAATAAAATAAAAATATGTTAAAGAGAGGAATTGGAAAGAATGCTTTTCCGTGAGGGATCCTTACTATTCTCTGGGCTTGGTTTTTTTCTTGCAGACGTTTCATTACCCAACTAGGTAACAAGATCAATGCAATGATATTATCTACGGGTACTTTGGGTAAGGAAAAGTAAAGAAAACAACCAAACCCAGAGAGCCCAAAGGATCTCTTATTTCAACCTTGAGCTACAAATATCCTTCTTTATCAATGCTAGGCATATTAAGTATCCAAGAAAAAACTTGATGAAAAGAGAGTTATAAAAGCAGCAACGATGCCGTAAGACATTAAGAATGCGGAGGTGGATGGTGTGATTGAACAAACGTTAAAACACAGGATTTGTTTACTGATGGGGAGAGGTAACGTGACTCATTTAACACGCGTCGGATGACCCCCCATCTGTATCCAGTGATTAGAGGAAGGACGTTATTGCATTTTGATTGCAAAGGAATAGAATAGAATAGAATAGAATAGAATAGAATGGAGGAATGAAAGAATGGAATAGAATAGAATAGAATAGAATAGAATAGAATAGAATAGAATGGAATGGAATGGAAAGGAATGGAATGGAAAGGAAAGGAAAGGAATACAATGGAATGGAATGGAATGGAATGGAATGGAATGAAATGAAATGGAATAGAATAGGATAGAATAGGAGAGAAGAGAAGAGAAGAGAAGAGAAGAGAAGAGAAGAGAAGAGAAGAGAAGAGAAGAGAAGAGAAGAGAAGAGAAGAGTTGGAAGGGACCTTGAACATCTTCTAATCCAATCCCCTCAGGCAAAAAACTCTATACCATTTCATATAAATGGTTATCCAATCTCTTCTTAAAAACGTTCAGTGTTGGAGCATTCACAACTTCTGGAGGGATGTTGTTGCACTGATTAATTGTTCTGTCAGGAAAATTCTACTTAGTTCTAGGTTGCTTCTCTCCTTGATTAGTTTCCATCCATTGCTTCTTGTTCTATCCTCAGATGCTTTGGAGGATAGCTTTGCTCCCTCTTATTTGTGGCAGCCCCTGAGGTATTGGAATACTGCTATCATGTCACCTCTAGTCCTACTTAAAGACTTTCACCTGTAGATTTTTTTTAAAACCACCTTTTTAAATACTCCAATGCAGGCTGTAATAAATTAATAAATCAGGATTCTAGTTTTGGCATTTTGCATTATTTATCTCTTTATGAAATTGTTGCAAAGGTGTGATTCTGCAAGGTTTAAAAATAGCAACTACACAGCATCAGAACAACAAAGGTATATATGTATTTCATTCTGTATTTATCATCTACATTTATGTAGAATGAGAATTTAAATGAGTATCAACCTTTACTCTCTTTGTTAGAAAGTTATCATTTATTTGTGCTTTGGGAATTGAGTCAACACATAACAGAGTGGGGTTTTTTGTTTGTTTTGTGGCTTGTCAGCAGTTAAATATACTTAGATCTGAGTGGGACATAGATTAGATTTTGATGTTGAATCTCATTAATATTTAACTTTATGGGGAAAAACTACTATAGAAATAGATGGTAAGGTTCTGTTGGAAAGTATAGGCAAAATCAAGACTTGTTACTTTAAATCAATCATTTTGCAATTTTCTTTTTTAAGAAATAAGAATGACTTCATATTGAATTTTCTTTGCCTAATACAGAATAGTGGCAATATTCTATAGTTATCTTGGTCTATATCTAGATTTCTAGATACAGACCAGATATCTCGAAGAAGCCTGAGATATCATATCTACTTCCTTTTTAAATTAATTTAACTTCATATTTATATCAGATTTAAAAAAATATTTAAAAGTTGAAATTACTGATATTTATAATGTACTGTTTCATTGTAGAAAAATATTCTAACATACATAAATAGATGCATGCATAATGTTTTGATAAAAATATGTGAATGCTATTTTGAATTATATTCCAAAATCTGTATTCCACACCTGCCTATGGCCTTGTCATATCCATTTTGTCAAACATCATAGGAACAACAGGCTACAGTAGATGCATCTTTAATCTTCTGACATGTTCTTTGAGTTTCTCTTATCTTTCCATTATATTTTTTGAGAATTCGTAAAGAAAAGAGAAAGTGCCAGAAGGGGAGCAAATGTCTGCACCTTCAAAAGGGACAGAGGAGACATTTACAATTGGTAAATGTACAGCTTATACCTTGAAAAGGTTTAGAGAGATCATGAAGCAATTTGTTAGCATGCAGAAAAGAATAATGAGAGCACTAAAGCAGTGTGGATTTTTCAAGGAGTCATGCCCTGGTAATTTCTTTTTTTATTGCTAACTTAATAGATCAAAGGAATAATGTAAATATAGAATAATTTGATTTTAAGCAATCCTTTCGGCAAGATACTTCACCGTTTTCATACTGCAAACAGACTAACAAATGAGACAGGTGAATTTGTAGTTGGTTGATGAATTGTCTCCAAAATGTTGTCTATCAACAGCATCTCAACATTTTTACATTATGGGTTCTGTGGGTTCTCTTGTAGGCAGGTGTCATTAACCATATTTATAAGTGGTCAGATAAAAAGATAATCAAACTAGGGGAGTCAGTTAACATTGCCAGAAATAAGTTTATCAGGGAAGAATTGAAAAAATGACTAAAATGCTGCTTGTTTGGTCTATTTATTAGATATGTATCAGAGATGGGTTTCTACCAGTTTGGACCGGTTCTATGGAACTGTTAGTAACTTGGCAGCCTGGTTTGCTAGAACCGGCAGCGACCCAGACCTGCCACACCCCAAGCCAGTTCTTTCAGCAGCACTGTAGGCACTGCCATCTTGTTTTTTGCTTCTGCGCATGCGCAGCAGCTTTTTGTTAGTACTGCGCATGTGGCGCATCCCTGAGCAAACCGGCAGTAGCAGGATCCGGAGCCCACCCCTGATATGTATGCTTCCAGACATAAATAACAATGTCTCCTCCAATTTCATCTTCACAAACCTAAGCTGTAGATATGAACCTAAGTCTCTTTGATTTTAAAACAAGGCCTTGAGGAAAGCTATGATATTTAGAATTTTCTGTATCTGGTTGCTGATATCTAATGGGCATCTGGATTTGTGCAGGGCAGATCTGGTAGCCTTACCTAAACGCTACATCAGGTCCCTTAGAAACAAAGTTAATATAAGTCATTTCAGCATACATACATGTAAATATCTGCTTAAAGAAGAATTAAACAAACAAATATGAATCTGAAGAATAACAGCCATGGCAGTAGTGCATGAGAAATGATTCTATAGATTTTCTTCTGGAAAATTGTATAGATTTTAGTAAAACTCAAACATAATCAGTCTTAATTTCCAGGAAATGAAGTACTGAACCAGGTAGTTCCTTCTCACATCTTACAATGAACAGGGCAGAGATCCCATTTGGAAATAAGCTTAGCCTAACTTATCTATTTATTTATTTATTTATTTATTTATTTATTTATTTATTTATTTATTTATTTATTTATTTATTTATTTATTTATTTATATCATTACAGACAAAGTATAAACATGATTGTGACTACATAAGATGTATAAGCATGATTATGAGTACATAAGATGGCTACAAATACATGGGGACATTAGGACAGGGACGGTAGGCACGCTGGTGCTCTTATGCATGCCCCTTACAGTCTTCTTAGGAATGGGGTGAGGTCAACAGTAGACAGTCTAAGGTTAAGGTTTTGGCGGTTTGGGGAAGAAACCACAGAGTCAGGTAATGTATTCCAGGCATTGACCACTCTGTTGCTGAAGTTGTATTTTTTGCAATCAAGTTTGGAGGGTTTATGTTAAGTTTGTATCTATTGTGTGCGCTTGTATTGTTGCGGTTGAAGTTGAAATAGTTATTTACAGGTAGGATATTGTAGCAGATAATTTTGTGCGCTACACTTAGGTCAGATCAAAGGTCACATTGATCTAAGGTCACATTGCAGTTAAATAATTTATTTCTGTTTTGTATAACCATAAAAGCTTTAGCTAGGACTAAGCATGGAGGTTTCTTTGTATTCTAGCAGTGACACACAGAGAAAATTCCCCTAGGATCTTATCATTAGTGTTAATAAAGAATTTGCACGTCACAAATTATTTACTAAGATACTAGCTCATTCAAGGCAAGAGAAGTTATTCGGCATCTCAGTGATCTATGAAAAAGGGGATCTTTAAAAAAAAAAACTCAAAATGAATTTGCATAACCACCCTTGTCTTTCTCTTCCTTTCTTCCTTGTCTTCTACCTCATCCCAATTTAAATCAAACATCAATTTAGTCGGTCCATGCATCTGATGAACGGAGTTGTAGTTCATGTAAGCTTATGCCTTTTAATAAAATTTATTAGTCTGAAAGGATAGAACCAGACTCCTTTTGATTAACTTACTCTGCTCTCATCCTACCATCAGTATATCAGCAGAATTAGAGACTGGATCTATTCTTTGTTCCATAGACTTCTTCAGTCGACTATATAACAAAGCTTGAGGTTGGCTGATCTTTAAAATGCAATTTTTCTTGAAGTACTTAAAATACATTATTTACTTACTCACTTACTAACTGGGTCTTTTATACCTCACAGTTTAAATGAACTCTGGTTGCTTATATTCACATCATTACATTAAATCACTGGAATTGAAAAGTGTTGATGTTAATCAGAAACCATTGATAAATTTAGTAATCTGAAGACAAAGGCAGGTAATTCTATCTAATGTTTCAAGTCTTTTTAAATGCTCAGATTCCGAACTGAAATGTCAGTCAATGTAAACTTAATTTAACAGCTAGGCTACTACACTACAGGAGTAATCACACACACCCTGACAAAACACAATATCAAAGGACATATAATATATATATATTGCTCTCCAGTTTTTGAGAATGTAATTTTATTTGTGTCAAAACTTCCTTTGCTTAAACCAGCAATCAAATTCACTTAGCTATAGGACATAGTCATTGATTTTGACATTATGAAAAGAGTATGAAAAGTATAAGAATGTAATGTGATTTCAGACAGATATTAAAAGGTATTAAAATGCATCAAATGTTTTTGATATAATTAGCAATGGTATATGATATTGTTAAGTAAAATGCATGTGTTTAATAACGCCACATTTTATTGCTTGAATTTTCTGAAGAACATTTATGGTAATTGGATGCTTTTATGTTTGATATCACAGCAGGTGAGATTTTAAAAGAGCAAAATCAGAAGTTAGATATGAGGGGCTGAGTTCAATATTTTATTTCATTATTCATTTTGGGGATAGATGCTTTTAAACAAACAGGACTTTTAAAAAATGAACTTATTTGCTTTTTTGAAAAGAAAATAATTTAGTCAATTTGCTGCAGTTTTAATTTTATTTACTTATGTGTAAGAACATCATGATTTAATTTGATTCAAGGTCATAGTTAATTTATGGACATTCACAAGAGAAAAAAATGTTTCATCCTCTTCAGTCTGCATTTCACCAAACTTCTTCAGAACCAGGTAAGCAATGGACCCATAAAATGGGATTTTTGGACTGCAGGAAAGAAATGAAACTTTCTTTACATAAAATTTCAAGGATTTTAGGCAAAATTTTCCAAACATGAAAGAAATTAAAACAAAATATATGCAATAATTTTGAACTATTATTTTTCCCCCACAATCCATTGTCCCATGGCAATTTCTGGTCATTTTGCTTCATTCATTCATTCATTCATTCATTCATTCATTCATTCATTCATTCATTCACTGTTATTTCCAAATTTCTCAGTGAAATTCATGATATAGCAATATTTATTTGGAGTATTTTACATAAATGTTTTATCTATGATCTTTTATACAACCTCTTAGATAATCACTACTTATAAGATTATTGACTGATATGAACTGTACTTTTTTAAATGTGTCTTACTGAATGTAATAGCAAAACAAAATTTTGGAAAAAGTCTATTATAATGGTGCACACTGTACCACTGTCTTAAATAAACTGATCCAAGTCATATTCTCTTTACCCTTATTTAGTTGTCAACTTCATTCAAAGCCACATCCTTCCTTCTCTAATGATCAAAAACATCTAGGTGATTCTAGGAATATGCTGCTATTGCAAAAAAAGAAAAATCCATAGAATTTGCTTAAAGTTTCTTTCATGGATAAAATTATACAATTGCCAAAATTAGATATTTCATGGTAAACAATGATGGTATTATCATATTTCAAAGTGTAAGTTTATCATAGCTTTTTAAATTAAAATGTGTCACATCATGTTCTCTAGAAAAGAACCTGCAATGGACATTTCACCTGCATCATTCATTGCTTTTGAGCCATGATGGTTCAGTGGTTAGAATGCAGGACAGCAGGCTACTTCTGCTGACTGCTGGCTGACTGAAATTTGGCAGATCGAATTATTATTAATTATTTTCGGGGAAACATGAGTAGTCTGCACCTCAGTGGTAGTGCCATCTACCGGCAGTTGCTGGTATGCTTGTGCCAGATCTAGTTTTGCAAACAGTGCCCTGGGCCGAGCGAATGCATTAGGTGTTGGACTATGGGCACTGGATAGGCGCTCTTTTGTAAGGCCTTGTTCAGCGTACATTTATAATCAACGCAGAGTCATCCCCTTTAATGGGAGTCACTATGGCGGTTTCCCATCTCGCATGATCAACCAGTTCTAATATGCCCTGTTTAATCAGTTTGTCCAATTCGTGGTCGATCTTTGGTTTGGAGTGGAACCCTCCAAGGCTTCATTCTGATCGGGGATACATTAGGGTCCAAATTAAATGAAATAGGGGTGCCCACATACTTGCCACGCTCCGGGCTGAACACATCCTTGAATTTCTAGATCAAGTCATCCAGGCTGGAGGTTGCAATAGCGTTGATGCCAGTCACTCCAAGTCCCAGGGCTTTGAACCAGTTCAGCCCAAGTAGGTTGGGAAGGTCGTCTTCCACCACAATTGCTGCCAGCTCTCCCTCAAATCACCGGAACTTCACATTGATGTTCTGGCAACTCATGACGGGAATGTGATTCCCCTGGTATTCACTGATTTTCATGTCAGGGCGCTGCAAACAGTGTTTTTGATAGGCTGGGCAATGCCTTCTTCAGGGTCTGCCATGATAAGATCGTCACTAATGACCCGGTGTCTATTTAAATCTTGGTCGGTGTTCAAGTTGTATGGTTACTGTTAATTTTGATGTGTGGTGAACATGGGCATGGGCAATTCTGGTCTGGTTGGTTTCCAGTTTCTGTGCTGTATGCCAATCATCTCAGCCTTCTATTTTCCTGCTGTTTTTGTAGTGGTATGTCTCCATGCAGTGGCTCAGGGGATGACTTTCACTGTGTGAGCCAGTTGGCATGGCAAACTTTTACCAAATGTCCCCTTATGTCATAGCGCCAGCAGATGATGTCCCAGAATCAGTATGAGAATCTTGGCTACTGTCCCCCACAGCTGACACAAAGGGCTTCTTCTCCCTTTTCTCGATGGGTTGCTTTCTGTCAGTACAGCAAACTTCGTCCCTGCTGCTCTCAGAGTCCTTCTCCTTGCCCATGTGCATGACAGCTGCCAGTCTGGGCTCTGAAGGAGATGTTGTAAATTTATGCAGCGATTCTGCAGCTTTCATGGAGAATTTGGTGGCCCTGGTCTTGTGAATGGCAGCTTGAAGAGTTAGATTCATTCTTGACAGTAGTCTTTGTTTAGGCCGAGGGCCTGGACCCACAAATAGTTGATCAAGTAGAGTGTCGTTTAGGTCTCTAAACTCGCAGTGCACAGCGGCTTTGTGAAGCACTGCCAGGTATTGGTTAATGGAGTCACCGTCCATCTGCAGCTGCTGCCGGAATTCATAGTGCCTGACCACCTTCGATGGGGTGGGTGCATAGTGGGTCTTCAGCTTATTCAGCAGCACTTGCCATGGGATGGACTGCACTGGGGTCGGTTCTGACAGCGACTCCGCCATTTCAAATAAATCAGGGCCACAATGGGACAGGAAAAGTGCTCTTTTCTGATTGTCCATGAGCCACAGGAGATCATTGGCCTCGAGGAAACACTCAAATCCGGTCATGTATGAATCCCATTTCTCCTTCTCAGGGTTGTACGGAGGCAGAGGGAGGAACGCCGATATTCTTGCCGTTTGTCATTCGGTTCAAATTTGGCACACAAAATGGCTGCTACTCACGTTGTCTGCCTGGCTGGATTGGTTGCTGTCAGCTTTTTGTTTCCTTTGTTCTCCTTCTATCCCACCTTCGTTGCCAGTGTAAAGTAGTGGTAAGGCATAGACAGGAGACAAGTCTCAGACAAACAGCTCTTTATTACAGTAACAGGCACAATCCAGCAACTTGCTCTCGGACAGCTAGCCCTTTTATAGGGAGCTGTCAGGTGTCTTAAACAATCAGGGTTTAGTATTTTCCCGCTCATTTTCTGGACCTGAGTGAAGACTATACCAATAACTAACATATACAGTAATGCATTTTCTCCATATAGTTTTGAATTTGAGTACTGATTCTCTTTATAATACTCACATTAGAAGAAAGGTGGCTTATCAATCAATCCTACCTAACTAAACAAACTTTAACAGTAAAGTACAGCACAGTACAGAGAAGTAACATTTGAATTTATCTATGAAATATAGAATGATCTTGTGATGAGTCAACAAAAAGTAACTTTCTAATATTTTCCAAATAAGAATTTCATAGAATTAACTAGAACACAAATCATCACAGCTTCTTCCAGTCTTTACTTTGTGTGCATTCTTCTAGTAATTTGTTAATATGTATGCATTATATGAGCAATTTAATATTTCAGCACAATGTTTATGCCTTGTTTTGAGAGCCTAAGTGAAATTCAAGAGTTTATAAGCCCTGTGCATACCCTCTGGAAGGCAGTAAATTTCTCTGCATGTGAAAGAAGTTTGTTTTAAAATGCTCCTGTTACACATTCTGGCTTTAATTAGGAATGGAATTAATATCTGAGTAAGATAAACAATCTATCTGGTATAACTTACCATATGTTATATAAAAAACGAAGCAATAATTTATCACAGACTGATTCTGAATGCATGTTTCCATGAAGTAATTTAAGTAAATAAGTAATCAACCCTATCAGCTTGCTCAAAATTAATACTTGTGTTGGTTAACTGATTTTGATTGGTTGGTCAGTAGTCACTTGCAGACATACACTGAATTTGAACAGATAAAGCTGCAGTGTCTAACTTAAAAAACCTTCATGTGTATTGGTTGCAAATGGGAGCTGCAAACCTATTTTGGTGTACAATTCTGGTTCTTATGTTATTTGCGAATATAGGAAGTTGTATGCCAATGTATCAGAATGATGCTAGGTTTAGGAAAACAGTTGTATTCACTTAGCTGGAACTCCCTCTTCTAAGTCAATGAGATTTCTTTCAGAATAGAGTACATAAAAGCAGTGGTATAACCCAATTTATTTTACTACTGGTTCTGTGGGCGTGGCTTGATTGTGGCAGGGGAAGGATACTACAAAATCTTTATTCCCACCCCACTCCAGGTGAAGGATACTGCAAAATCCCCATTCCCTCCCCACTCCTGGGGACAGGATATTGTACAATCTCCATTCCCACCCCGCTCTAGGGCCAGCCAGAGGTGGTATTTACTGGTTCTCCAAACTACTCAAAATTTCCTCTACCGGTTCTCCAGAACCTGTCAG
>JANHFT010003452.1:68345-79877 GCA_032467955.1 Pseudoxenodon macrops
AACAGATTTAACAGTTTTAACAGAACCGGTTCTATGACGTCACCAGCTGCTTGCAACCTACTCTATAGAACCGGGCCGAACCGGTAGAATTTTACCCCTGAAGTAGCTACTGTGAGATTTAGAAAGAAATTGCCAACAACAACAAAAAATGCCAGCTCCTCTCAAATACAGACAGTAACATTACAGATAATGCTATACTTCCAAACAGATTGCATATGAAGAGGCTATTTGTAAGTCCATTTGGTTGCAAGTCAGCCAAGCATAAGTATGCATAGTTCTTACAATATGCAAGCAGATTTATAAACGATATCAGAGTGGAGATGGCAGGAGAGCATAAAGAGTGTGCTGGAAACTAACTAGTTCCTTCTTTCTCCTGATTTCCTGGACCTTCTAGATTGGAATTGTGGACATGTATTGAACTTTCAACTTCATTATCTGAAAGTTGATAACTAGAGTAATGTCTATATTCAAATGTGAGTACTGAGTAAAAATAATTTGCTTGCCAGCAGTGATTGATCAATTAGGGTGGAAAAATGGCTTACCTACATATAGTTGGGAGTAAGCAATATATCCAGTATTAAGTACACTTTATCGCATCTTGCATCCTTTGGTGTATTGTATTGCTGTAAAATATATTTTGGATGCTGTTAGATAATAGATGAAATCTAGCATTATCCACTCACCAGCTAGATGGACAGTTCGTAGAAAAAAAATCGCCTTCTCTCTGCAGTTACTGATATATGACTTTTCTCAAAACCTTCCTTGGAAATCTTTTGGATTGGCTCAGGGGAGTAGAGGGGAAACATTTCATTGTACAAGATGATATCTGTTTACGCTATGGTGGATTTGAACCCTAATATTGTGAGATTTTAATATGATTGTGCTGTCAGGGTTCCAAATAACAACCCATATGAAATCAAAACTCCAAGGCAGGGTTCCTCAAAGTCTAGATTTATTAGGCATGTCATACTGGCTCACTTAAAAAGGGACATGGTGGCTCAATAGCTAAGGCGCTAAGCTTGTCGATCAGAAAGGTCAACAGTTCAGCAGTTCAAATCCCTAGCGCCGCATAACGGAGTGAGTTCCTGTTACTTGTCCCTACTGCAAACCTAGCAGTTTGAAAGCATGTAAAGTGCAAGTACAAAAAATATGGACCATCTTTGGTGGGAAGGTAACAGCGTCCCGTGCAACTTTGGCATTTAGTCATGCTGGCCACATGACCATGGAGACGTCTTTTGACAGTGCTGGCTCTTTGGCTTTGAAACAGAAATGAGCACTGAAGCCTACAGTTGGGAACAACTAGCATATATGTGCAAGGGGAACCTTTACCTTACTGGCACAGCTGGTGAAAACCCAAATCTGAAGTTCCCTGGGTTTTCCCCACCCAGTTCAAAATCCAAAGTTCCCAGACGAAAGAATGTTGTTTTGGCTACATATTCCCCCATCTATCTCTACTTCCCCTTTCCCCAGCTCCATCCAGCCTTAAAGATTGCTCCAGGGTTGACATGTCCATAGTCAAGAACCATTTTGGAATAATGGTTCAAATACGGATTAATACATAGGGAATGAGAGGAAAAAAGTGCCTTTGTCTGCCACATACATATCTCCATTTAAATAGAACATTTACTGTAACACTAACTTTTAGCTACAATTCTATAATTAACAAAGCTACAATGAAAACTAGATTTGTTTCTTTATTTAGCTTGGTATGCTTAGTATATGCTAAAGACTTGTTCAAATTTCTGTTTTTAATGAGTATCAATAGCGGTTACAGATGGCCTTCATTAAGCTTAAGCAATTTTTAAACAAAGTATCAGTTAAACCTATAATACAGGATTACTGATCTCTTGAAATAAGTCTGTTGGCTACCATACTGCTATTCTTAATTTAAAAAATTTAAGATCAAGAGTATTCAAAGAATTTGCATATTTTACATTGTTATTTGTTGTATTTCAGGGATTAGTGAAAGTAAAATACTTTCATTATTGAAATAAACCAGCAAATCCTGCCTTTCAGATTCTTTTATATAATTCTGATAGAGGCATTTTGAATAGAAATTAAAATGGAGATTGCTTCTAAATGTAATCTTTAATGGAAACTAGCAACAGTAGATTTATTCATAAGAAACCTATGTATTTGAGTCTTACAAATAAAAAGAAAGGAAAACCTGTACTAAGGAAAGGGAATGGAGATATAGGTATAAAAAGATTGAAAAATATATTATACAAGAAACAGAAAAAAATCAACAACAGAAATCTATCTATCTATCTATCTATCTATCTATCTATCTATCTATCTATCTATCTATCTATCTATCTATCTATCTATCTATATGTAGATATATAAATATAGATATAGATATATAGATATATAGATATAGATAGATATAGATAGATATAGATAGATATATAGATATACCGTATATAAATATATAAGCTTAAACACATTTTAGTTATTTATCAAGAGTTGCATAATTTCTGCTAATAATTATTGCAGTCTGGTAACAAAGTTTTTTTTTCTACAAATGGTTTTGGTTTTTTTGTTTCCTACCTAAAAATTAACACTAAAAATCAAGATACGCCTAATTTACAAGTTAAACCACCTTTTATCAGAACTTCAATCAATTACAAAACCCATGACAACATGGAAAAAGTACTGCTTATGATGGATCAGTTAAACTAAAATGTAACTTTATCTCTGGGTTAGGGTTACAATATTTGCAAATGTGTCTCCGGGTGTCTCTTAAGATACAAATGATGATTAAAGAATAGAAATAAATTATTTTGAAAATCAAAATGGAGAAGGATTTCTGGACCTTCCCTGATTTCAATGGGAGCATTTAGGAATGACCCAAGAAGATTTTTGACCCAATTGGAGAGGTGTTTTCTTAAGAATGCCCAGGTGTTAACTTTCACTTTTTGAACTTATTGTTTCATTTTTTTTAAAAGTTGGTTAGTGGTTGAATGTTCATTTATTTCAACCCCTTGCTGGCCTGTAATTGGTTTTCTTTTCTTTTTGATGTATGTTGTTCTGGATAACCTTTGTCCTCTCCTTATAGAAGCACGGCAGGCATTTGGAGGGGAGGGGTGTTGAAGAGTTTTCAGACTCTCACCCCAGGATTTCTATACTTTTTCAACTTGCAAAATATCTGGAGTTGATCTCTATTGAATTGTTCTTTTAACCTTCTTATATGTTCAGAAGGCTCTTTCATCTCCTGGAAATTTAGAATAGAGCAAATCACCCCATTTAAGTTTTGCACACCTGTAACTATGAAGAGAAAATAGTAATTAACTGCCTGCTCAATAAAAGAATACAGTATGAGGTATCACGAAGACTTTACATGTAGATTATTTATGTTTCATTTATTCATTCTATTGGACGCCACCCAATTTCAAATGAAAGAGACCCCATTTCTTTTCAGAACACTGGTAATACCTTTAAAAATTATTTTAATTTTTTTTAAAAATATTTGGAGAGCCAGTTTGGTGTACTAGTTAAGGCATCAGGCTGGAAACCAGGAGAGTTTCAATTCTAGTCCCACCTTGAGCACAAAGCCAGCTGGGTGACTTTGGGCCTGTCACTTTCTCTCAGCCATGAGAAACAGTGAAACCACTTCTGAAAAAAACTTGCCAGGAAAATTGCATGGACTCCCCCAGGCTGTATCTGAGAATCAGACATGATTGAAGAGGAAAAAAATAACAAATTTTTCCTCAGTTCCTTCCATGTCTTTTTATAGAACTCTTTGGCCTGATCATCTTTATTGTCCTCTTCTGGACCTTATCCAGTGTATATGAATCCTTTTTTAAAAAATGTATGTTAAATTTTGTTCTGTTATCTTCAGCTTCTTTTAACCTATCAATACATTTTGGGGTAATATTCTGAATATTCTGATAATATTTCTTTTATTCCAGGCAGGTGACAAATCATCTTCACCTTTCTTTCTTTTTTCTTTTGTTTTTTAGACATAGAACTGGGGGGGACCAAGTCATGTCAGTAAGTATCATTTTATCAATACTAAAAAAAAAATGTCTGTCTTGGGGTTTGCTGAATGATGTGGTCTGAAAGGCAGGGTGTGAATGAATAGGTACTAATGACCTGTAGAGAGATCCCATAAAACTCTCTCATTAAATCTCTAGGATCACAAAGCAATTTGAAATAGCTGAACAGGAAAACTGTTTAGAGATTAAGGTACTATATGAAATTGCCACAAACCTGGTAATGGATGATTTTAATTACTATTATTGATTGGAGAGCTGACTAACAATAGAGCGAAATACTGTGAAGAGTGAGCAAAAGGAACTTTCTATACATTTTATTAAACAGCCAATGTGTCTAGGTAGTATTATATATTCTGTTCCTCTTAATCCTGGGAAAGAAAGCCAAATATGATGAATTATTGAAGAAACTGCAGATGACGTAAGTGAGAAATAATCATTGGAGAAAAAACATTATAAAGAATTGTGGGAGTCCTTCCTTCCTTCCTACCTTCCTCTAAATTACCCTATCACATTCTAAGGATCTTTCTTAAAGCTAAGGGTTAAGTAAACAATTATTAACTGTAAATGATTATGGAATATAAGAAGACTTCATTACTTTGATAGATGTACTACTAAGTCATAGCGCATATGGCACATGTCCATTCAATAAGTTACCTACATGTATCATTTTCTATGGGCAGACATAAATATGTAAAATTTCTTCTGAAAATTTCTGTTAAAACAATTTGGGGCATTTCATTATCCTTAGTCATTGCAATGGAATAGCCATTAGCATCAAAGTCTACTATTCTTCTTACAATACGTAGCTCAACATCCACTCATCATTTCAACTAAACCAGGAGTGGGTTCTGGATATTTTTAATGCCAGTTTGCTTAGGGTTGTGCTGTGTGCGCACACATGAAGCACGTGCAGTAGTCAAAAACTAGCTTCTGCACATGCGCAGAAGCAAAATCCAAAAGGGCGGCGCCCACGGAGCCACCGACAGGCCCAGCTCCGTGACGTCATCGCCAAGTTACTACCGGTTCTATAGAACTGGATAAAACCGGTAGGAACCCACCTCTGAACCAAACACGCAAACAAACAAACAAACAAACAAATATTTTGGTAAAGTTAGACACAGCTGACTTTAGATGATACTGTATATGCATACAAAAAGTCTGTACTGGGAAAATTAATGTTAGGGGACAAAGATGGGTTTGTTTACTCATTTATTTGAGTTATAAAGCTGCTCATCTCACGTACACACATTTGTTTTTTAAAAAACTCATTGTATAATTTATGTTAACAGCTATGAAAATTAAAGAAAGAGGTGTACCACACCTCTATGTTTTCAGATCTTGCAGATGAAAATAATTAAATTTTCTATTAAAAAAAATAGGGTAAAAAGCTAGGCTAGAATATTCCCATACTAACACAATTAATAAATGAATCTGAGTTTTAGGAATACACATACAGTACCTCTACCTGGAGATGAATATACCGTAGTTAGGAAAGTAATTAATGCAACATTTTAACAGAAGCCCTTATCTTGGGATTTCCATTTTTCATTAGCTTCTCAATGCTAGGATTGATTGACAGAATTCAGAATAATGAGAATGAGCATATGATTTCCTTCATAGTACTGGTTTGAGAGCATGTCTGGAGAAGAAAAGAAGTTTGCCTCCTACTTTGTCACTCTCTATTACTCTCTTGTCATGTTCTTGTTGTACTGCCTTTTCTTTCCTTCTATAACATTGGAATTCAAAGATCGGATTTAGCAGATTCTTTGAGAACTAAGAGGTGATTGTAAAGTTAGATCCTTCCACCCACAGATCATTCTTCATTGACAAATCATTTGGCTTCTGAGAAGTTTCTTGGGGTCATTGGATTACACCAACTAATCTTCAGTTACATTTAAAATAAAAGAAAGAAGTGGGAAAATAGATTTCAAAATTATCTAAAGATTTTGACTGTTTGCCATTCTATTAAAAACGGATCTAATTGTTTGATTTGTTTTCTTAAAGTGATAGAATGAGTGTTTATTTTTGTAATAAATAGTCATTCAGCTGTATCTAGTAAAGGTAGTGGTACCTATTCAATATTTGATTACAATAATTTCTATCTGTTGCCTATTTGCAAAATAAATATTAGAACACCCTCAGTTACCATTGCCTTGTATTTTCATAATTTTCAAAGTTACATATCTATGTTTGTTTTGTGAACTAAATTATGTTTGCTGTTTCATATCTTCACTTGCAACTCTAAGGCTGGTTGTAATACTTGTCTTCTTTACATTTAATCTAATCCATTTTTTTCACTGTGCTCCTTGACTTTAAATTCTAGAATCTTTTAAACCAGGGATGGGCAATTAATTTTCCCAAGGGTCCACATGAGAAACAGACTCTTCTGGAGAATCAAACCAATAGGGTTGTGAAGGGTTGTAGGCATGCACACATGTAACTAAAGCAGCCACCTTCAAAATAAAAGTGATGCAGTTGCCTTGTGTACATGACATATACGGTAACTTATTTACATTTTATTTCTAATTTCTGATTGACCTCATATGGGCTGGACAAAGACAGCCAAATGGCATTTTAAGCTATCAGGTAATATCATCCACATAGTGCAGGTTATTGATGTTTATTACTCCAATTTTAATATCTTTGGTGTGTGTGTTCAATAAGGGGAGCTCATACAGTCTTGTTTCACTTCTTTTATCATATAGATAATGTAAGTTAGAAAATTATGAAAATACAAGGAAATGGGAACTAAGGGTATTCTAATATTTATTTTGCAAATAGAAATTATTGTAAGCAAAGAATAATCAAATATTGAATAGGCACCACTATCCTTGATTTTTGCCCAGAGTAGTACCCTTGAGATGGTCATTCTCAGAAGGGGTCAAGCTTGCCAACAACTATATCAGTGTTCCTGGAATTACCAGTAGTTGTTGTAACACAACATCTCATCTCTTCTAACAGTTCTCTGAAACACTCAAGTTCCTTGTTGACTTTGGCTTCTTCTTTTTCTTAGCAATTTCCATAATATTTCTGACATCTAGTTTCATTTCCTCTGTTTTAAAATATAATTCTTATGATCATAAGATAAGACTGATTCAACAGGAGAATGTTTTTCTATTCTCTTAATTTTTAAAATTTCTGTGTATTGAAACAAATTTTTTAAATAATTTCTTTTATTAATTCAGGGATCAGCAAACACCACCACACAAGCACAAAATAGCTGCCTTTTTCCAAGCTATACTCAGAAGGAGTCAATGTCTGCTGAAGGTAGTATCCATGTACCATAAGTACTCATTCCCAAGTTTGCCAACCAACCATGTCAGTCTTCCTAAAATCAGACTAAATCCACGATCAGAAGCAACAAAACCATACATATCCAAAAGGGCAATTTATTGGGTGTCATGAAAACCTTATTGTTGTGAGACATTAGAAACAATCTGGCAGGGTTAATGTCCTATAATGAATCTATTATTCTTGCTGCTTTCATCCCAATATAAAACCAGACAACAGGTTTGTCATTTTGATCTTCACATGAATTGAATTGTGGCAATTTTTAAATAGTGCATAATAGTTGATTTGCAAAGACTAAGACATAATTCCTTCTCCCTAGAAAATTCTGGACATTTTGCTTCACTGAAAGGAATGATCTCTTACTAAACGCTTTGCAGCAAACATATACCCTAAGCTACAAGTGCAGCGATTGTTTCAGAGTCCTGAGCATAGACTTATTATAAAAACAAAAAACAAAAATGTAGATGCACCCTTATGAAAGTGGGAGTAATGTTGTGAGATCGGAAAGAAAAGCTCATTCAGATCATGCATAAAAATGATACTGCAGTATTGCAAATGCTTTTTGTACATTTTATATAAAATCCAGGCCCTCTGTGTGTTTTTTTACTATGAACCACACTTATCCATATAAATTGCCATATATATGAAGTTGATCAATGAAGGAACAGGATATGAATTTGTCAGGCAATTGTAGAAGGAATGTATTCAACCATCAGCCCTCAACCTTCCTATTCAACCTTCCTATTCCAATTAAAGTGGATTTTAAAAAAATCTGTTGAATGTATTTTCAACCTACTGTACTCTCTGATTAAGAACTGAGTCACTGCACCTCATCACAATGAAAGAAAAATGTACAGTGCTTGGAAAGAGCTAGGAACTCTGACTTTCTCTGTGGAACAATGAATAGCAACAGATTACTTCATCCCCTATCTAGGCCTGCAATCAGAAAGTATTTGGAGTATAGAATAAACATTTTGAGAGCACACTTGAAAATAAAGGCAAATGATTTAACGAGGCATTATGTTTCCTGTTTTGGAAGTTTGCAGTGATTATATGAAAAAGATGAAAAAAGTAGGAATTTCAGACCTGGACCAAGTTATGAATATTTTATCATTTTGCTTTTAACCTTGAAATAGCTCTTTAAAAGTAGCGTTTTTCCAAGTGAATTCCTTGTTCTAGTATTTTTGCTTGAATGGAGACAACTTGCATGTCTTCCCTCGGAGTTACATTGTTTGCCCTCTATGTTTTATAAAAATGAGGAATATTTTCTTTTTGAATAAACTACATGGCATAAATATTTATTGTATACTAAAGAGAAGGTATTAGTAACTGAACAGTTTAGGTGGGATGTTGAGTTGCTTTAGAGATTTGATTAATATGATCTTGCCTTCTGAAATTGACAAGTATTTTATCATTTATGCATGTGGAGCTTTGATCTCAGTATTTATGGATTTGTGCAAATTAATGCATATCTATATGCTGTTCCCGATGATCTGAAGCACAAATATGGTAAGGTTGCAGATCCAAATTGATGTATTATATTACCCTGCTTTTTATTTACTTATGCTATTTCTGCTTAACATGCAATGAATTTACTCCAGGAACTAGGAAAAATAATTCAGTATATCCAACAGCTGAACATCAAGTATTGCCTGTTTTTGAACTTCTGCTCATTTCCCTAAGTCTTTATTGGAGATTAAAGTGCAACCAGAGTTTTGTTTTTAATACTACTCATGCAGTGCTCTCAAGATACAATCAACAAGGGGTAGACACTTTGTATTAATGTTTGATTATGTATTGTCAGCACTACTGGGTATGATTTGATGGAATTTACACTGAGACATTTTTTTTCCTTTCACTTAAGTGCTTTTTCATAAATATTTTAATTTTTAAAAAGTTCATTCTTATTTTCTCTTAAAATCATCAAATATAACATTTTTGGTAGAAGATTGGTAGCAATGGTCATCCTGTATGAACCTCTCTAGGTGGGAGAAACATCAGCAATGATATTTTTCCACTTACAAAGAGGCAGGTTACTTAAGGAACCATCTCATCCCACTGGGTTTGGCCTGCCCCAGCTGTACCAGCAGAGAAGTCATGTTGTGGGCCCCATCAGCTAACGAATTCCAGCTGTTGGGCTCTGCCATTGTCCTGCCCTCTGAAATATCTTGCCTTCCAGAGTGAGGTCCACTCCAATCCCCTGAGCTTCCATAGGAGCCTAAAGACCTGGCTCTGACAGTAGGCTTGGGGCTCCAAGGGAGGGTCTTCATATTGGAGGTAATTGATAGATTAATATCAAATCCCAACACCGCCACACACACCCATGCTACTCACTCACTCCCCATCTTTTAGCTATTGTATTTTATATTTTATGTTTTGTAGTATTTATATTGTTTTATCTTTTAATACTTAATGTAAGCCCCTCAGAGTTACCTCATGTTAAGATGGGCAATCAGTAAATTCGTTAAATAAAAGTTAGATAGTGGTACCAAGGAGTCATCTGAGGTAGATATGTACCCTAATATTTTTTTCTACAATGCTTTTTTAAGGGAATAATAATAATATCAAAGTTAATGTTACCATTAATTTTTATACCTATGTTAAAGATAGGTGGAATTAAATAGATTCAATATTTGTTGTTGTGTGTGTGCCTTAAAGTCAGCCTTGAATTCTGGGCAACTGCTTGGACAGGTTCCTGCAGTTTTCTTGGCAAAGCTTTTCAGAAAAGGTTTCTCACTGCCTACTTCTTAGGGTTGAGGGAGAGTGACTGACCCAAGATCACCCAGATGACTTTGTGGCCAAGACAGGATTAGAACTCAAAATCTCCCAGTTTCTAGCTTGATACCTTAAACTTTACACCAAATTAGCTCCCTAATATTTATCATATGATGAAGAAATGTGCTCTGGCTCTATCTATATGTAACTTGAAGGTCATTTTTCACCTCATGAAATGTAAAACATTGTGGATTGAATTCATTGCCAGTATAATTTTTCAATTGTTGCAAGTAATAATAAAAAAAACGGCTTGAACTCATTCTGTTCAACACTCAATCATGTAGTTATGTTCTACCATTGTTCAACATTTTGTGCTTTTTGTGATAGGAGTCCTGGTATTTTTGAAAGTTTTCCTTGGCTTTTTAAAATTATTCATGAACAAGACCAGGCTCTTTTTCTGAATACCTTACAAATCCTAGATAAACTCTTGTGCAAGACAAGTCCTTTTCAGTTTTCCAGTAGGATTAAAAGTAGCTTTTTGCCTTTGATATTGCCTTACAATTTCTCATAGGGGAAAAATCTTCTATGTAATGTAAATACAGGCTCATCATAAGACTATAGGTCTATCATGACTATGACACAAACAATGTTTTCTAATATTATTTTTCCTGTCATTAAACTGGCAGCTTTACCTAAGAAGCAACACTGCAACATATGTTTTTTTGATATGTACATATAAAACATCTATTTTTCTCTCAGATGGATCCAGGTTTCCAAAGAACAATGAAGGTATAATGGATCTGAATGGCCTGCTAAATATTTGATAAGAATCCCCTGGAGCAGAATAAATGCTGAGTCTGTTCATGTACATCACCCTATTCTTGCCAGTCTTATTTTGCAATCATCAGTTTAGGAGAAAAAGAAAGATCTTGGGTAGAAAAGATGCAGCAGAAAGGCTGATATATAAGCTTGAGATCCCTACAGCCTAACTTCATAGAGTCTCATAACCAGCTATCTACAGAGCAGTGCCCATGAAAGACATCAAGGGGTCATGTGTATGGTATGTGGAGAGAGAAGGGGAAGGGAGGGAGGGAGGGAGAGGGAGAGAGAAAGAGAGAGAGAGAAAGAGAGAGAGAGAGAGAGGGAGGATTGCCAATATATGATCCTCCTTGAGATTTACTTAGGAAAATGTAGGGAACTTGAATCTTCCAAATTATTACACACATGACTGCACCCCATTGTATAACGCATTAATAATAATGCAATTATTAAATTTGCGGATGACACAATAGTGGTGTGGCTCATTAATTAGAACAATGAGTCTGCTTATAGAAAGGAAATACAAGGGCTGACATTGTGGTGTAAAGAAAATAATCTTACACTTACACCCAAAAAAACAAAATAACTTATAATTGACTTCAGAAGGAAGAGAGATGTACATTTAGCTTTGTACATAAAAGGTGAGGAAGTGGAGAGGATTGGTAGTTTTAAATTTCTGGGCATTTATATCTTGGAGGGCCTTTCATGG
>JANHFT010003452.1:79977-95238 GCA_032467955.1 Pseudoxenodon macrops
GCACTCTGTAGGCCTCCCAAACCTTCTGCGTGCTCCATTTTTGCAAAAACAAGCCCATTTTTCACCTGTGTTTATGAAAAATGGGGCGTGCAGAGGGTTTGGAGGTCTGCTCCTGGGGACCAGGAAGGACAAAAACTTTTTTCTTAGTTACCTCTTTGAAGTCTTGGTGCGTCTTATACACTGGTGTATCTTATAGTCCAAAAATTATGGGTTCATAAGGATGGGAAATCCTTGAAAAGACAGGATCAGAATAAGATTGGCTTCATTTGCTTAAGATTTTAAAAGGTAATAAAATATTTTCTCCAGTGAGCCGAACTCAACTACTGGTTACTTAATAAATACATCCATGTACTTTTCTTTATAATTATTACATAGAAGTACTTTGCCAATACCTTCTTCCAAATGTTCTTTTGACTTCCTAATCTAGCCTATTGTGTCCTAGGATTTCCTGATGGTCTTCAATTCAGGTACTAACTAGATCTGATTCTCCTTAGCATTTTCAGATTCCCAGCTTAAAATTAAGTATAATTGCATACAGAATGTTTAGTTTTTCTTGGTGGTCTGATTAGGAATGTGCTTTCCTTAACTTTTAGGTATAACATTGTAGTTTTTTACATTCATGGCCTTGTTTCTTTCTGCAGGCACACAGCATGCACATACCCTGCTTTTAGCACATTCATTTGTCATAAAAAATAAACTACAGTACAAGGAACAGGAGGCACTAAAATGCTTGTCTGAGTGCCCTTAAGGATGATCAAGCTGATAAATCTACCAAAGGAGATTCTCATTTGTATCCTAGGTTGTATATCTTAAAATGCAAAAAGTACCTTCAAATAAATCCTGTATATACTTTAAAATAATTTCCTTTTGTATTTAATCCGACTGCCACAACAGCAGTCAAATACTGATTTAATTAGACAATTGCCTAGCTTTGCTTGGGATGATGGTATCAAAGAGTAAATCAAGACACATGGCAAAGTAATTTTCAGTAAACAAGCAATAGAATAATGGTGTACATTAGATACATTGTCCTTTTGCAGAAAAAGAAACGAATATCACTAAAGGACTTCCAGTAAGGATTGTTATCAGTGTAATAAATATGCAGTTTTCTTACCTGACATTTATAAATGGAAGAGCTGCATAAGGTTAGCATTTAGAGATTCAGTTCTTCCTTAATGTTTTACTGATACTGCATCTAGGAGTCTGAATTTAACATTGAGAGCTCTGAACCATTTCTGAAATTTAACTCTAGCCGTTATAGTTTTTCAGTTCATCTTTTAAACACTTTATTTAAATACTTTTATTTTCATTTCCACTGTGGGAAACACGGATAGATAATATATGTTTCCTCTGATCTTATCAGATTTCTTGATTATTTGGAGGATTCTGCTCAAATGAATGCAAGTAGAATTTCTATCTGACCTCCTCCTTGAATGTGGGAAGGTTGAACTTTGAAAGGATGGTATCATTGGAGGTCAAGTTTTATGCATGCATTTTTATCTCCTTAATTTTAGCCCTCATGTAATTTGCCCTTAGGAGAAGAAGAATCAGAAGAGTTTCTGAATCATCTGAACTATGAAATTGCTTTCAGTATCTTTCCAATGAAAGTGGTTCTTAAAATGCCTTCTCTTTTTCAAGGACATCAGTAACAATCCTTGCCTACTAAAAAGAAGTGGAATAAGGTGATAGCTGTAGGAATGCCTGCATTTATCAGGAGGATCTTACAACAATAAATTCCCACAAATCCCCTAATAAATCAAGCACTATTCCATTATGCCAAGGTATCAAACTCATTACTCTCCAGATGATGTTGACTCTTATAATCCTTCAGGATTAGCTATGCCAGTTGAGAAAACTGCAAATCGTAACTCAGTAGCATCTGGAAGACTTCATATTCTTCTTTTCTGGCCCGTAGAAAACAAAGCCAAGCAAGACAAAGATATCAGGAAGAAACTTAACTATTTCAGAGAGCGCTTAGAAAAGACAAGAAGCTATATGACAACAACATTTGTAAAAAATATGGAAGATGGAAACAGACAGACCCAAACACAAAAGGGGAGGGGAGAAAATTTCCCCAAAAAAATCAGAAATAGGTTTTAGCCTCAAATTGGTATACTAAAAGATGGCAATGGACAGAGAACGGATTCAAAGAAGACCAAAGATGAAAGAGTGACAAGGCTGTATAGTCTCTTTCATTTATGCAAGTTATATTCTGAATATATATGATAAGGGTAGATGGATTGGAAGAAGATGGATATGGTTTTAAAATTAGAGAAAGAAACATCAATAATTGCATTATGCTGATGACGCTCCTTTGCAGGCTGTAGTAATGAAAATCGAGGAACACAATGAAATACAGTGAAAAATTAGATTAATATTAAATATAAAATTAATGACAGCAGGCACAGCAACAAGCCTTAATGACAATTGTATTGACATTAATACATTAATGACAGGTATTCAATAGTGAACAACTTCTGCTATTTAGGATCAGCACTCAACAGAAAAGGAAGCATATATATTACTTTCATATAAATTTACCTGAACTTTAAGATTATTTAATGATAACCTTCTCAAGGATGCTTCACCAAAAGAAGTAGCCTAGCTACAAAAAAGTAAAGAGGTTTTTCCCCCCCCCCATTAATAATACCCCGTATATAAAATCCTCTCCCTACTTTTAAATAGACTTTTAAATGTATTTTAATTCACACCATTTTAGATTTTGACTAATTGCTCTGCTGCTGCCTAGCTTATATGGTGTTTTTATTTTGTATTTTACTTGATGTTACACTATATGTTTTATTCTCTGATTTTTTTTACTGTGTTTTGTTTTATACCACTTAGAGAGCTTTGGCTATAAACTTTTCATAAATAAATACATTAAAAACAACCAGGAATTTGTCATTAGGAATATATGCTGCAGATTAGAATTTGGTTAGGATGCAGTAAAAACCTTGGAAAAGATATCCAGATACCAAGATGTGTCCATATCTACAAAGGTCAAAATCCTGCATGCAATAGTTTTCTCTTTAACACTCTATAGAAGTGAAAGCGGGATAGAGAGATGATTAGTGCTTTTAATTGTTGTTGTTGTAGACTTCTGAGAATACAATAGAGAGCCAAGAAAGCAAATACTGTATTTTTCGGGCTATAAGACGCATCGGTGTATAAGACGCACCAAGATTTCAAAAGGTAAGTAAGAAAACAAAGTTTTTGGTCCTCCCTGGCCCCTGGAGCACTCTGCAGGCCTTCCAAACCCTCTGTGCATCCTGTTTCTTTGCAAAAACGGGCCCATTTTCACTCATTTTTGTGGAAAACGGGATGCACAGAGGGTTTGGGAGGCCTACAGACTGCTTGTGGGGGCTGGTGGGAAACAAAAATGCCCCTGTTTTTGCCCATTTTTCAAAAACATTTGGGTCGTTTTTCAGCCCTCAGAAGCAGTCTGCAGGCCTCCCCTAGCCCTCAGAAGCAGTCTGCACACCCTGTTTTTTGAAAAAAAATGGGCCCATTTTTCACAAAAATGGGATGCAGGGGCAGGGCTTCAGGAGGCCAAAAATGGCTGCATTTGGTGTATAAGACACACCAACATTTCCACCCTCTGTTAGATCCGTCTTGTACTCCAAAAAATATGGATAGATCATATATAACAAATCAATCCTCATTGAAGGCCAAATTATATGTACAGAAGGAATCTAGTCATCAAGCCATATTAAGGGGGTAAACCACCCCTTTAATTTCAATTGGAAATTATTTCATAGTGACAAGTCCCAGTTAGCATGTATAACAAGGTATTTTATACTAACTGAAATTTATGGGGGTCTTCCAAGGCAATCCCTGTACAGAGCACAAAATGTAGTGTTAAGGGTATGAGTACTGTCATATTACCAATTATTATTTTTGTGGGGCTATGCAGGAGGACAAATGGTGACCTACACATAACATCATCATGCAAACAATGCAAACTGTATGGGAATTGACATACAAATTCATAAGGCAGACATTTGTGGGATGATGTAATTATATGCATGTTCTTATTTTGGCATCATCACAGTTTGCACTGTGCTCCTGCCAACCATCCTACAGTGAATTGAATGTGCAGTTATGGAAAACTGAAAAAAAGGATCCACAATACTAAGTCTAGATGTCTCTGCTATACATATAAGGGAAAATATCTTTTTTTTAAAAAGAAAGAAATTATATTATCTGTTTTAGCCACCACTGCAGAGAATGGAAAATTTCTGCTTACAATGAAAAATATGGTGAATCGTTTTTTCACATTTCTCTATGATTAATTTGAAAAGGCTATAGACAATATAAATTATGAAGGAAATGACCTTAAAATTGACTAAATTTATAAAAGTAGGCCCATTTTGTTTATTAGTTAAGTTCTCTTAAAGTAGAGAATAAAAAATGAAGTTTTTTCTCTTGTTGTAACTGTTAGAAATGTGTTTTTGAAAAGACATTCCACATGAAATAAGCACCTCATTTATTAAGTTAAGGCAAATACAGTATAAATAAATCCAAATTAAAATGTAAATCTCAAACTTACTGTTACTTTTTACCAATCATGTCAAATGTGCTTTAGAATTAATCACATTGTTGAATATATGTACTGTATACTTTGTAAAATTATTCTGAAAACCTTTAAGCAATTGCATAAAGATAGTTATGTGAGGTGTCTGGAGGCCTGAAGAAAGCCTTCTACTAATAAATATTGTTTAATTGAATGAAAGTAAGTGTAAAGAAAAATGGCTAATTACATTAGCTCCTAGAATAATTAGCCAACATCTATGCTACCTTTCCACAGAAGTTAAAGTCATATATAGACTCCCTTTTTATACCAAGAATACAAAACAAACATTTTACAATATTACATGAACATTAAAAACATTGTTCAATAATTTTTCAGTCACTAAGCCACATGGTGACTGTATTCCATTGGGATATGTTAGGTCAGTCTCTAGAATATCTGATAGAGCTGATAAACCTGATGTACAAAATATTCAGAAAGCAAGAGCCCAAAAGGAAACAAACAATCTGGAACACATCCTTCCTTATCACACATCCTGCAATCAACAAGTAGGTAACTGAAAACAACACAAAAAGAAGGGAGCAGTCTAAGTCACAACAATACAGTCAAGCAAGCCAGGCATACAAATTAAAACAGTCCTGCTGAAGACAGACAGGACAAGGTGTCACAGTTTTTTTTTAAAATACCAGCAAACGTATGTCAAAACTAGCTTGGCAATGAAAGATTTGCAAGAATAAAGGGAAGAGGAAATGAGCCCATCTCTAGTTCACAGAAACATAAAAGGATGGATGATGATGGAAGCATATTCACACTTGTAAGATTCCACTCGATTACATTAGAAGAAGTATTGGCCTACATCAATTTTGTTTTAGTCTGGTAATATAACAGTACACATAAAAGCTAATGTAATTCTCAGCTCTATTAAAAGTGTTATACAAATTAAACAAATTAAGTTGAAAATACACATTTACATTAGCGGTCAGGCTAAGCCAAAACAGTTTAGTAAGTTGCCAAACTTACTTTTGACAAAGCTGTCTTCATTGGTGGCAGCTTATCAATACTACACCATTTCTTTCAACTGAAATCTGTCGCTTTGGGATGAATGAGTTAAAAATGACAGCAAGGATCAATGACCTTTTCAATGGTGAAGTACAGATGGGAAAGCTACACCCTGAAATTTTTTTAGAGAAAGAAGGCATATATTTTGAATTACAAATTTGGACGGGTTATAAGAATAAGAATGGAAAAGCTAAAGCTACTGGAGATAGTGCAAGAAACCAATCATTTGCCCATGGGGCAAATTGCTGCTCTATATTCAAGCTGCCTTGAATATAAAGGTAGACAAATAAAGTGTCTTCAGTTTGTGCTTTGACAAATAGCTGCTGAAATTGTGTTCTCTCCTATCTCTCTTCAATCATGGAAGGATGTAGGTGTGAAAAATGTGCTTTCTTAAGCACTGCTCTAAAGAAAACTCCAAAATACTTTTGAGCATCCAATGACACGGAGATCTAACTAGAAAGAAGGCTGGGAATAGGAAGGATGGTCTTGCTTGTGGCCCTGTCTAAAGTCACACTGAGTAGTATTTGGCAGTTGTCCTTCATGATCTAACTCACCCAGTTGTTTCTGAATGAAACCCAAATGGGACAATATGGAGCTTGATATTTGGGGGATTCATGGAGCATTCCCAATCAGAAGGAAACATCTGTTATAGTCCATGTCTGCCTTTGACATTATTCATATTTCATGCCTGACTGACTCTGCTTTTGGACCTTAGAGGTCCTTTAACCAGGTCTCTCTTGTGCCTGCTTTTCCTAGATTCAAATAGATGATGAATCCCTGGGGTTGTTATTTAGATGATTGCCAATCTTGACAAACATTGCTGACTATACCTAAGCAATGTTTTGGTTCACTAACCAACAGAAGATTTATAATTTGCTGGTAATCCCAATCTTGACAAGCAAAAGTTGCCACACTTTATTGCTGTTTTTTTTTTTTTTGCTTAGTAGTTACTATGCTAGAAATGATAAATCACAGTTTCCTGCCCAAATAATTTCTAGCTTGAAAAGTAGGAAATGGGAAACGAAGTCAACATTATTTTTAAAAGGTTTTTCTTTTTAAATCTTGTTTGAACAGTGTTGTTCCAATCAACATACAAGTTTGGGGAAATTATGTCTAATTTAATTGCTAATATATACTCAAAAGAAAGAAGATAGTGGAACAAGTCAGAGTAGTCTATAGAGATCTTCACCTGTCAAATTCAATAATTGTAAAGGAGGACTCCAAACCACTGCAGCCACCATTATTCATTTAGATAAAAAATGTGCTTTCAATTGTTTAAAAAAATATATTTGTGATTTAAATGAAATTTTCAAAAAAGATTTGAAGTTAATCATCTATTTTACTTTGTGTGTATATACCAGTGCATATTATCTCCATACACTACCCCAAATTATCATTTGTTTCCAAACACAAAATAATAACTTTATATATACTGCATTTCTGTGGGCTCATTTGACAGCAGCACAGAAAGCTAGATCTGAAAAATCAAGAGAATGTAAACACCTACGAAAAGCTACACATCACACAGAGGCTAAATCAGTGCATCTGATAACTTTTTGACCCAAATAAGTTTGGGTGAGACTTATCAGCTATGTATATGCTAAAAAGAGGTGCTAGGCAAGAATTTGGGTCATGTATCTAGAAATTGGGAGGCTGAGAAAAATAATAATAATAATGGCACTCAGCAAGTCAGGTTAGAGTGCTAATGATTTCATAGACACAGTCATGGAAATAATTAAAATAGTTTGCCATTGTCTTCCTTCGAAATGTGAATCTACCTACAAACCTAGCAGTTCTTGGTTGTCTTTGATCCATATTCTAGCAAGTCTGACCCTACTTAATACAATCCCCAAACATTGGCCAGATGTTGACCACAAAATCTGTTCTAACATGGATTTAGTTTGTGATTTTCAGGTTCTGTATGTTGGGCTAATTTCTATGATCTTTAAATATTTAGTCGGATCCATTCTTCCTCTCACCTGGTCAATAGTTCCTGTGATATTGGCTGCCACGCAACCCCAAAACCTAATAAAGCCACCATTGTGCTTGTCAGTTGACACTTTTCCAAATGTATTTGGTTGTCCCAACAACTCAACTCACATTTCATCAGTCCAAAGCAATTTCTTCAAAAACATTTCAAGATTATTAAAGTGTTCTTTTCCATATTTTAGATCAAGTCTTTTGGGAAGACGATAGGGTGGGGGAATTGCTTTTGACAAATCTCCTATACAGATCACTGTTATATAAGCAATTATTTTCTATGGACCAGTTTAACCACTACTCCAGTGTTACCTAAACGTCTAGTAGTAATGACAGTTGATTCTTCTTCACAGATATCATCAGTTTTTGGAAAGTTCTGATAAAGTCTTTCAGCTCTTACCTTGGTTTCAATAGATTTTTTTAATAGTGATTTTTTTTTTAACAATTGAAACTACAATCTTTTTAATAGTCTTTCTGAGAGTGATTTATCTTTATTTTTTACATGCTTGGAGAGCTGCCTAGAAGCACTACTAGTTATTCAAAATAGACAGAAAAGTCACAAACTAAAAGTTTAGAAGTTGCTCACCTATGGAATTGTCTGCACCTGGCTAACTATTTTGTATACTTGTATGTGTAGGGAACTTAATAATGTTACAGTCAGCAAATCAACTGACAACATCTACACTTACCATATTCACTGGGTTTTTTTAAAAATTACAGACATTATTCTACTAATGAACTTTCATTTTGCAAACTGTTGCTAATACAAACAAACCTGTTTGCATCCAGAAAATGAGACACAGGAAAGAGCCAGCCTCTGGTCCACCACATACATAGGCAGCATGCTGAAACCAACCCTCTCTCATCCTCTCCAGACCCCTGGGAATCTTGGCTGGAGTGGTCACCAGGTGCAGCACAGTTCACACTCACACAAGCAGCAAAAACACAGCAAAATTTGATGGGCCCAGAGAATCTTGCAAGATAGTGGGGAAAGGTGGAGAAAGAAATTGTGAGAAGGCAGGAAAGAGCCAGTTTTCAACACACCACAGTATGTACAGGTGAAACTCAAAAAATTAGAATATCATGCAAAGGTTCATCACAATTATGACAAATCACGGCTTGAACTATCTTGCTTTGCATGTAATGAGTCTATCTCATATATTAGTTTCACATCTTAAGTTGCATTACTGAAATAAATGAACTTGCATGATATTCTAATTTTTCGAGTTTCACCGGTATATGGCATGCCAGAAACCAACCGCCTCCAACAATCTTCCACCCTCTCACCTGCCAACACTCAAATCCCAATGAGCCACCATCTATGTAAGGAAAGAACTGCATTTTGCATATTACTTATGCTTGTGGACTTATGAACAAAAGAGACTTTAAAGACAGCCTCTTGGAAAATAAGCTATTAATAGTAAGTGTCTGACTGTATTATGATGATGATGAATATTAGAGTCCTGTCCCATATGTTGTGGCAGAAAAAGGTAATATTATCCATAAAGTTTGACAGCATAGAGAAAATTAGTGGATTATATATGATAGAAAGACCTGCACATGGATTAGAGAACAAATGAAAATATACAATATTATCAAGAAAGTAAAAGAATTGAAATGGAAATGGACTGATCACATAGCAAGAAGAACTGACAGCAGGTGGACCAAGGTAGTCATAGAATGGATCCCAATTGATAAAAAGAATCCACGAAAGAGACTTAAAACAAGATTGGCAAAAGAAAGCTCAGGACCGGATAGAGTGGAAACATGGGAAAAAGGCCTTCATCCTGTAGCGGATAGACAATGGCTAAAATGATGGTTTCATCATCATCATTATCATCATCTGATAATGATGATCAGAACAATATTTTGATCCCATCTCAGGTCTACCATAGCTCCACAAAAAGGTAATAACTGAATGCAACTTTATTATCAGGACTTGCTCTCATGTAAATTAATAAAGCAATAGAAACTTTAATTAAATACAAGTGTCTTCTTGACTTGTAAATCAGCAGCTTAAAACTGATCAGATTTTCATAGCACCTGTTATAGACTTCTGCTGTGATGTGTCTGATGTAATTTATCAATCCATATTGAAATTAGGGTTACAATAGTTTAGCTTTAAAAAAGAGCACACCCTAGGGAATATTATAAATGTAATGCATTCCCTTCGTTTATTTTTGCTGCTCTACACAGTGAAACTGTGAATGGCTCATTAAATCAGTTATTGTGCCTTTGGTCTTTCCCAAGAGAGCTAACTAAACCTAAAGCAGTATTTCAAAATCAAAAATCTCTGCCACTTATAACCACTTTGATATGCAATGCATACTGCACTAAGTACTTGTGATGTTACACTGATACAATGAATGACTCATTAATTGATTGTCAACCAAGAGTACCTTTCTAAGAGTTAGATTGAAGATAGTTAGCTAGATTATAAATAGCTAGGCAGCTAGATAGCTGGAAAGCTAAACAGACAGACAGACAGACATTGCTTAACATTAAATCTATGCCTCAGGGAAGGATAGCAGTGCATTTGGAACCTCATGAGCTGGTTCCTAATGCCAACTGGCCACAGTCTTGTGTTGTTATTCTCTTGACAGTGAGCTGGGTGGCAAATGAATTTCATAAATAAATATTCTGGAGTCTAAGATTACGTCTGCATTTGCTAAGTTGCTCGATGATGAGTATAGGCTACCAATAGTGTCTGGACAGCAGGAAGGAACATTTGTCATCTCCTACGTACCTCATGCCCACTGTGAATGCAAATTCCATCCATCAAAAAGCACTATGTATAATTTTGCTACTTATAGTTCCATAAAATTATCTATCACAATTCCATGGTTTTGTCATTTTTAAAGAAACAAATCCTGCTCAATGAGAAATAGTTCCATAGAAAGCTACTTTAGCGAAGAGTAGGTGGATGTTCAGTATCATTTTGCTGATTTAATGTGTTCTCAATTATCTCCAATATCTTCCCTTATGGAATACTATATAAAGTGGTAAGAACCTAAGATGACTAGTTATTGTATTTCTTTGATATATTTTAATGCCTTTCCTTTATTAAAGAAGTTAGCACTCTTATATAACTCTGTGCATATGAAGTACAGGTTTTTAATAGGAATTTGCTCATACTGAGAAATACATTCTAATACAGATGTGCTAGTTGAGACTACAGACTCCCTGGAGGTGGTATCAATCCTTTACTAATTGCTGAAAGTATGTGGAACACTGAAATACTTGGATTATTGTACTATAGAAAATGTTAAATACTTGATGTTATAAATCCCTTTGCTAATACTTCTTTCAATAAGATATTGGTTTCCTTCTGTATAGTTCTGATGGGATCAGTTGCACTCTGCATATATGAAATTTGTTCTGATAACTGCGCACACTTCTTTGTCCTAATGCTGTCTATTCATTACCACTGTTGCTCTCCCTTATCAGCTGATTTATTATAATACAGAATCCTGGTACAATAGGAGAATGTCTCAAAATATATTCTACTTAAATTATGCTAGTGTGAATTATTCCTTTTCTCAGACTATTCCAATTCATTAAAAATCAGTTCCTTAAATACAATATATATATGTGAAATTATAATAATCATGAAGGTTAAACTAGATTTGGAATGAAAACTAGATGTCCATACAAGTTGAACTCTCTGTTTAAAATGATAGCTGAGCTTTAAAGTTGTCAACAAGATAATGAATTATGGTCAGGAAAAAGAATTCCAGATAACTTGATTTTAGGTTTAACTTTATAATAGAATCAAGAAAAATAATCAAATATATAATTATAAATTAAATTCCAGTCACAGTGAAGACTGTTCCAACTATTCCTATTTTTAGATTAGAAAATCAGAGCTAAAGTACAAGGTTCTGTGCAGTAAAACAATTGAGCAGAATTGATCAAACTTTTCTAGAAATCTCAGATGACAAGTCAATTAGTAGAAATGTTACATTTGACCTACCGTAATGGTTAATAAGCAGAAGAATTATTAAGTCAAAACACAAACTAATATTGCAGTAGAACATGATCAATTCATTCAGTAACTCCCTCTTTCTGGGCAGGAGTAAATATTTTCTTATGATTAAATGTTTTTATATCTCCCTTCTCAAATCATGGGAAGCAAAGCATTAAATTTGGCCAAGAAGAAGGACAGTATATGCAGGATGGCCAAATTGTTCTAAAGATAATTTGCAGGAGAAAAGCAAATAAACTACTTTTTCAGTATGAGAGATGTTCCAATCTTTCTGGAAATCAAGACCAAGAATCCATTATTTTAATGGTCTGAGTGGCCATAACTTATAGGTATGCAAGCAACTCTATCTTCCAGAAGGCTACAAAATTATCATCAAGAATTGGAGATACCAAAGATGTCTCCATAGGAAGCAGTTTTAACCAGAATTTGAATTGGCACAGACTTGGATAAACTTCAACAGTGACTAGTCCTGATTCCAAGCATGAAAAGTATGATGACACATTGTGGAAGTCAAAAGTATAGCTCTAATGAGGTCAGATTCAGAGGTGGGTTCCTACCGGTTTGGACCGGTTCTACCGAGTAGGTAGTAGGCCACTGGTGATGTCACAGAGTCGGTTCTGCTCCATGGGCACCGCCATCTTTTTTTTTTGAATTTGTTTTGTGGGGGGGGATTTTGGATTTTTTTTCTTCTGTGCATGCACAGAAGCCAAGTTTCCGGCACTGCGCATGCATCACCATCTTGTTTTCAGCCTTTTTCTTTGCATTTTGGGGACTTTTTTATACTGCGCATGCATGCGTGCACGAGGTGCACCAACGTGGCACGGGAGTCAGTGAATCGGGGGCAAGGTAAGTTAGAACCCACCCCTGGTCAGACTGAAATATTTCTAAGGTTCTTGGCCCTCTATAATAGCAGCTCTGTGAACCACAGAGCAAATATTTTTGTTGTCAAGCAAAGTATTCGATCTGGTTTCAATATTATTATTTGTTTTTAAGACTTAAATTGTGTATTACATGTACATTTAAAATATTTCTTTTCTATTTACTTGTATGTGTCTGATAACTGCTCTAGGCACTATTTCTCTTCCTTGTTCCTGCATAGACAATGAGATAACTTTCTAGCATGTTTTCCAACAGAAACAGTTTCTACTGTCACTTCTTAGGTAGGTGTTGACTAAACATGCTTCCCTGCAGGGGATAAGATGAGTTAAAGTGCTATGTCAGACAATATTTATTTATTGACTTACTTATTTAGGAGGCCACCTAACACAAGAATGATTCTGGGCTCCTTATATTAAAACAAAAAATAGGAAAAACAATGTTCATGAAAGAAAAAATCCAGATTAACCACACTCCATATGCCACAAATACGCAACTAACTGGGATTCCATAACCACCTTAAACCAAGATCTGGCAGAATGAACAAATGTTTAGAGACTTCTGAATATCATCAGGGTGGGAAACACAAAAGACAGGCATCAGAACACAGAATGCATGCTTCCTGGGTCCTGATAGCTCTCTTAATCAAGAAGACCAAAGAAAATTGTGTTTTCTATAAATTTTAAAAGATGCTTGTCTTGAATAAATGTCATGCAAGACAAAGACCAAATTATTGAAGTATTGCACTAATTCCTCATGCAAATAAAGTCTAGCTTACCATTGTAACAAAGAAAGATAGACCCATGCATGGAAAGAGAAATATCAAACAGGGAAGTTTCAGAAAGATAAGAAACATGAGTTTAGATATTAATGTAAGATGGACTGTGGAAAAAGTAAAAATACAACAAATAAGCACTTCGTTGATCTTTAGATTTTGCCAGAACATAAAATACATTAAAGCTAATATCTATGGAAATTTTCAGTCATCCATGTCATGGTTGTCTCAAAGGTGCTTTTTCAAGAGGCAACTGGACTTTCTGATTTTTCTTTGAAGATGTGTCGCTTCTCATCCAAGAAACTTTGTTAGCTCTGAAGAAGAGTTGAAGAAGCTTCTTAGTTAAGAAGTGAAACATCTTCAAAAAAATACCCCAAAAAGTGCAGTTGCCTCTTGAAAAAGCACCTTTAGGATTAAGGGTAATAGGGTTTTTTTCCCAATGCTTTTCAGAACACAAAATGTTTTTCTGGAGAATCTGTATAATGACTAAAAAGCTACTATAAGTTGAATTTGGAAAAATAGAATGGAGCAAGATAGGAGAGTCCATGTTTCCTAATATCTATTTAATTTGCACAACAAATGAAACAGTGGTGAGACTAAAAGAGATGATCAGATGGAATCAAAATTACAGAATGAATTAGCAGTATAATTTAGGTAGACAACAGCATTTTAGCAGGAGAAAATACATTACAAAAGTGAAAACAATATGGTTTCATATTAAATAAAAGGAAACAAATGTAATGTCAACTTGCATGTGTAGCGAACTTACAACTAATGGCAAAAAGTGAAGTACTCAAGGATAGGTGAGTTTGGTTAGTATAATATAGATTAATTGTTAATTAATTAATTTTAGGGAAGAAGGCAATGGCAAACTAACCCTGACTTTAAAAGATGGGGACATTGCAATTAAAACAAAAATCAAAATAATTGCAGCAGTGGTGCTTCTAATAATAATGTAAAAAAGTAATGTGAAAGCTGTATACTAAGACAGAGCAAAATAAAAAAATTTTTTTTTTTAATAGATTCCCTTTTCATTACACATTTGGAAGCCCTTCTCAAAATAGCAAAAACTGCATGTGAAATTTCCTTGGAACTGGTCTATTGAAGATATAGAAGCCTTTTCTAAACTTTTTCCAGATATAAACATACATACCCATTTGTGTTATCCCAAATGCAGAAAAAGATTAATAGTAAGTAAATAAAATAAAATTCATTAGTTAAAAAAAACATAAAAGGAAATATACCTAAATCGAGTTTACAATAATCCATTCACTACTCTTCTCCATATCTCCATCTCCATTTGTGAACCATTTTTGCAAACCATGTGGCTTCCACCATATCCACACAGTTTGATACACTGTTTCATTTCTGTAATTGTATTTTTTCTCTATATACATATTTTATTTGCACAACAGCTATTCCATTATGCTGTTTATATTTTTCCTCTTACCATTTTCATTCATTCTCAGGTCTACAAATGGCGCAAATACTTTTTTTAAAAATCCCATTCATCCATTAGCATCTTCTAAAACAATTCCCTTCCAACTCCAGATCACATTTATTCAGGAGATTGCACAATTTTTCCCCAACCTCATGTCTGGGTTGTTGTTGTTTAGCCCTATCCACATTGTGTACTGCAGCATAATTTGCAACTATCACCACCAATAATGGATTCTTGCTTTCATACACAAAGAGCTAAGTGATCACAGTTCATACTTTCCAACATACATTTTAGCTTTTTTTTCATCTATATGAAACCTACAGCTTCACTTCCTGTGCACTCATCAATTCGACAAGATTGTACCACTTTCATTAAGACCTTCATCATCCCTTTACTCTCTAGTATGTTTCCTCTGAGATGCAAAGAATAATGTTCCATTGCTTGCAAAGGCATTGCATGGAAGTGCTAATTTTTGGAAATCAGATTAAGTCAATTTATTTATTATTTATTTATTAAATTTTTATACCGCCCTTCCCTCGGTGTACAGCCAGCAATAAAAACACACAATACAAAAATTAAAAAACAAATTAAAAACAAATATTTACAAATCTGGC
>JANHFT010003453.1:20252-32397 GCA_032467955.1 Pseudoxenodon macrops
TCTTGCTAGCCAATAGGACTGAGTCTGCTAGTATATTAATGTATAATAATGGCAAAACTCTTCCAAAAATGTTGCCCTAAAACTTCCATGGACTTGTCCATTGTAGTTGCCAGGAATCCATTCTGACTTGAAGGCAAAACAGAGAGAATATTCCCATAGACAGAACATCCACGGCTATCTGTTTTTCTCCAGTTGTTGAAAATGGTTAGTTTGTTCCATAAAAGCTGCTGAACTTCATCAATTTACTTTTAAACAATGTTTCAAATGCTTCAAATAACACTTAATCAACTGGGGAGACTTTTAAAGCCATTAGTGTTAGTGTTAAATATTTGTTCTCTTTGCAGACTGTGATATTATTAATAGTCATTCTACAGTGGCCAGATAATTGCTTAAAATATTTCCTTTACTATGTACTTTTAGACATTATAAAAAGATTCAAGATCTGGAGGAAAGTTTCTATAGACGTAAGTTGTATTGTGAAAATAGCAATTCCTGTTTTGCCAAGTAAGATGATAATCGTTTCCTTAAGAAAGAGGAGAATTCTCAACTCATACACTATAATTATTATAGCTAATTATTTGGAACAAAGAAGTGACCATATTTGTTTTCTTTCAGAATTTCATATAATTGTATGTGGTTTGGATTCAATTATTGCAAGAAGATGGATAAATGGCATGTTGGTAAAGTGTTTTTATTAAAATTTGTGGTTTTTTTTCTTTTTTTACAAAATACTGATACTAGAATTCAGTAATTCAATGATTTCATTTTGGTTTTGATATAAAATATATGGCAACATTCTTTGCTACACACACAGGTACATACATGCATATTGTTTTCATAAATGTCTCTGCTTTTAGTCTTGGGTTAATGTTCAAAATCCACATAGGTGACTCACAAGATTATGACTTATAAAATTACCACAGTGAATTTCACATTGATTATGATAGAACTAAAATAAATTACTTAGTTTTCCATTATTCTGAATATTTTTCCCATTCATACACTTTTATATATTTTATAAAATGTATATAATTTAATATAATTGCAGTATAATTTTCAAGAATATTTTTATTTCTAATTAAGAAAACAGATATATCAAATTAAAATTTGAAGAATGGCTTTAACACATAATTGCCTGAGTTGTAATTTCCACCAGCACCAATTTATTATGACAGTTGATAGATTCTAATGAGCTGGCTCTTTTTAGAAGGCTGCAGCTGCTAACAACCCATGCTTTTCATTTGCAATATGAAAATTAGAATAGCATTCTCTTGTAGTCAAGGATTACATTGCATATATAAACTCTGTCAATATATACTTAATTTGCACCAATAATTTGAGCCACTATGGGGTTGAAATTACTTGAAAAGTAACAGAAATGAGACATAATAATTTCCTCTTAATTTTGAAAGATGGATTGTTATAATTCTGTCACACTCTGGACCAGAAATGGCCACTGCTGTTAATCCTATAATTATTTCAGATACCATCACTTTTGCTTATCTTGCTGAACTATACATTTTGTTACTGAGAGAAAGAAGGAAAGAACCTAATACAATACATTCTATTTTGTTCCCTAGATTTCCCTTTTAAACTATGAAGATGGGGTGATAGACCCAAGTTCTATTATACCTTTGATTGATGGAGGAACAGAAGGTTTTAAAGGAAATGCACGTGTAATTATTCCAGGCATGACAGCTTGCATTGAATGTACACTTGAACTTTATCCACCACAGGTAGCTGAAAAATAATTATCTTTTAAGAAATACTCATCCTTTTAAACCTCGTGCAAAATTCACGTTATTTTTTTCCCCCCAGGTAAATTTTCCCATGTGTACAATTGCTTCAATGCCTCGTCTACCAGAACACTGTATTGAGTATGTTAGAATATTACAATGGCCCAAGGAACAACCTTTTGGAGGTAAATCAGTATAAACTCTTTTTAAAGCTAAATCAGTGTAAGAAATGAAAGAATAATGTAAAGAATGGCTCTCTCCTTGTATGATATAGTTAAGATCATGGTAAACCTGTTTCATTCTATTGTGATTTTTCCGATTCTTTTGGAAAACATCAACACTTGTAAAATTTATTCTAGTTATTGCCTATTAAGATTGTTAGTCTTGATTGTTGTAAAACGGGTCACTGACCTGATTTTATGATCTTTTATTTTTTGTGATGGTTGTTAAGTGAATGCTAAGATCATTAAGCAAACTTATTGTTTGCTTTAGAGATTTTTTGCTGAAAACCAGAAATAAATAACGAGAGAGGGGACTTGGCAGAAATGTAAATGTTGTAATTATATGAACGCAGGACACTACAAACACTTCTAAATACAGATTGGTTGCCGAGCGCCTGAAATGTCACGTCATTTCAGGGAGGGCTGGGGCTGTTTTAACTTTGAAACGGGTGGGGTTGTGGATATTTTTGCTGCCATTTCGCTCAGGGTCGCACTGTGTGTGCGCACAGCAATAAACAATTAGCTTCTGCGCATGCATAGAAGTAAAATCCAAGATGGCGGCACCCACGGAGACACCGATGGAACCTGCTCCGTGATGTCACCGCGGAGTTACTACCGGTTCTATAGAACCGGATAGAACCAGTAGGAACCCACCTCTGCTTTGAAAGATTGTACATTGTTCAAAGTATATAGTTTTGATGTAAAATAAATTACAAGCAACGAAGATTGTATGTTTAAATAAAGGGTTTTATCTAATCTGTTGCAGAAGGTGTTTCCCTAGATGGAGATGACCCAGAACACATACAATGGATTTTTGAAAAATCTATAGAGAGGGCATCACAATTTAATATTAAAGGTCTAACCTATAGGCTTACACAGGGTAAGATTCAGCAAGACCTCTTTGGTCAACTTTGTATTTTTGTTCTGATGATTAACTCTTTAGACTCAAGGGTGACTTAGAATGGGTTTGGCTGTGTTTTATTCACATGTTGCACAAGTACTCTGTTGTGACTCACAGAATGGACAGGGTTGATATTTTAGAACCCATGTTTTCACAGTAAAATATGTGACCTCCAAAGTTGATAAAAATCTGAAAGTGTTAACTCTGGTCGGTCAGTTGGTTAGTCGGTCTGTTTGTTTGTTTGTTTGTTCGTTCTTGTGAACATCACCACCCATGCTCCTTGTGATCCCAGATAGGGCAATCAGAAAGTTTGGTACCAAGATCGAATGGTTTCCCATTCCAAGTAAAATGTTAATTGCTGCTGTTAATTCTAAAGATTGCTTGGAATTATTGTTAGTCATTAAGTCACTCTACAAGTGTACAACATATTTTATTGTTGTTTTCTATAAAAGAAATAACATGGTGTATGATGCTTCCCCAAATGCAGGAGTTGTAAAGCGGATCATTCCAGCAGTAGCATCTACAAATGCTGTAATTGCAGGTATAGTACTGTCAGAAATCAACTACTTGTTTGCGTTTAATAATAATGCTGGGGATTCCAGATAAAAACAGGGTAGTTTTCTTTCTATACAAGACTAGCTTAAATAGATCAGAAAAAATAATTTTATGGTACACGCTTAACAGAATAACTTAAATGTATCCAGAAAAGGAAGCTCATCCTGAGTTGAAAGGGGCTTATTGCCAATAAACTATAGTGAAATTAATTTGGTTTTAATTCCAAATAAATAAATTTGGCTAGAGTTGGCTGAAAAGAGTTGAGTAGGTTTCAGCAATTCTATAGACAAACTAGATTTGGGGAACATAGGGTTAAAAGTTCTGGCTATGTTTAGTTTAATATATAACTTAGTACTAAAATTACTTTTTCAACTAGAATCATAAACTATGGGGAAATGTTGATAATCCATCACTACAAAAAAATGGGAGAGGGGAAGCTAGAAGGGGTTTTTTTTGGGGGGAGGGTTGTTTTATAGAAAAACCTTACACAGTAGGTTTGGCTTTCCTTGTCCTTACTAACTTTCTAGATGTTTGTGAAAACGTGGCTTTCCTGAAATCATTTAAGTAGTTAAAATTAATCCATTGAAAGTTAATTATTATTGGCATGTAGTTTAGCAACTGCCTTGAACAGTCATGGTTCACAGTTATGACAATAATGAAAAAGTAACAATGTGACTGATATGCACTTTTACAACCTTGGCGGCATCTTTCTGTTTCATGTGTTCACCATTGCAGTCAGTATGCGTTGTCCTATGCCTGGCTCTTTTTCTCCTCACCCCCTTTGCAGGATGGGAGAGCTTGCTTCAACATCTCTTCCTGAGCTGCTTTCTCTGCAGCATAGTTCTTCCCTAAAAAGTGTTACATGCAAGATAACAAGCACAGCTCTGTGACTTTAATTGGTTAATTAGAACCCTCCCACTGGCTGCTCATGCTGCCTGATACTGACAAGACTCTATAATCAGTTTCACACTAAAGGCTTTTGTTTGCCTCCTAAGTGGCTGGGGGCTTACTGTAACTGCCCTAGACAAACAGTGGCATAAGTGCATTGCTTTTGCTCTTGCTGTATATTCTCCATCATGTAATTGCTTACTCACTAGTAATCCCTTTCTCACGAAAGTGTGTAAAAAGAAGCATTAGTTTCCTTCTTGCTAATTATGCCAATGTTGGGGTGAGCATTCCAAAGGGGGGAGGAGGAGAAGGGCTATAAGATTTGCTTTTTTTACTTGGCTTCCTTGTGAGTCAAGTTCCAGAAACTTTCCCTGGCCACGCTTAGTATGTAACTTTATTTAAATAAAATCTTGACTTTCTTAAATATAAACATATCAAAACTTTCAGGAATGTTTAAACACAACTAACATTCTTATATTTCTAGGTTGTTATAAACAGTATGTTTTACCTATGCTTTTCCCTTTTAAATATTTAAATAATTTGGTTATTTTTCTATTTCTAGCTATATGCGCCACTGAAGTCTTTAAAGTAGCCACAAGGTAACTTAATTAATATTTTTGTGAACTAGCTGCTTATAAACACTTAGCAGGCTTCCTGCTTATATACTAATAGTCATTTCCTTGCAGTGCATACATGCCTCTGAACAACTATTTGGTGTTCAATGATGTTGATGGTCTTTATACATACACGTTTGAAGCTGAAAAGAAGGTTAGTATTGCTGCATACAGTTTTCTTACCTTTGTTTGGTTTTGATCTTCACTTACTTGATTCTCAAGTGCTGTACCCAAAAACTCAAAAGTTTATTTAACTATCCTAATTCAAAATTCTGTATTCATCTGTCTTGTTGGCTGTTGGAAAGGGGATGTTAGATGGTGGTAAGAACTCATCTGATAAGGTTACTAAAAATATATGATGTGTTCCTGACCTAGAGTTGTCATTGATATGGTAATGCATATATCACATTGATTCCCAACGCTGAAGAAAATTAGCATATTTTAATAGATGCTGCAATTGAATTTTGTTCAAAAGCTGCAAGCCATTAAAAACCAGAGAATCAGCATACTTTGTCAAATGTTCATTTTACATCTAAACAAGAAGTTGGTTATATAATTTCTTTTATGCTCCCCCTTATTAAGCAAAGCAATTAGATTGGGATAATAAAAGGCTATAAATAGTATCCTTTGATGAGTTTCAGTGAGTAGAAGTAGTTTCCATTAGTAGAAAGAAAGGGGATAATTTCCTTCCTCTTGCAGCCATCTACATGTCCTTCAAATCTTTTCTGATTGATATCCTTGTAATTTTTCTGGGCTCTTGACCAAATAGTCTAGTTCTTCATTGTTTGTTGTCCATCATAGATTGGGCATGTGACCAGGCAAACAGATTTCTTTTAGAACAGCTCAATCCTCTTTAGATTTAAATGTCTGTTCTGCGTACGTGTATTTAGAATAAAAAAGAAAAAGAGCTCTGCCAATTTCCTTTTTGACTCACAGGGATGCTAAAGTTAACATACATCTGTTCAATAGCAATATTTCAGTCATAGGTTACGGAGCAATAACAAACCTTTATAAGGAACAAAAATACTCAGTAATATTAACAGAAATTAGCAATTCTTATTTACTCAAACGTTGAAGTATATAGCATTGATTGTGATTCCTCTTCTGTTAGAAAAACCTGATACAGCTCTCTGCAAGCATAATCACAATAGCACAGGAGGAGCCTAAGCTATGACTAAAAATAGGTTTCCAAGTACACAGCTTTTGTAATTCCGGGTATTTACTTGTAGAAGCTGAAATTTGGAACGTTGATGAAAATCGGCTGTCTATCCCTGAATTCCACTTACTTCCTCAAATGCTAGTATAAGATTTTCATATTCACATATATCAAATATCACTGATGATAGAGAATTTAGGATTAGTTAGTAAGCTGTCATGTGAACTTGAACACAATTTTAGACTATATATGAATTTAGGAAGACAGTATAACAACCAAAACAGCACGGTGTATTGGGTCCAGAAAAAACTAGATCTTTTTTTTTTCCACTTGAAGAAAATTCCTTGTATGTTTGGACAGAATTTGGGTCAATTTGACAGAGCAATCTTATATCAAAATCAAGGAGTTCTGACAGGTACAAGGCTGGTACAAGGCTTCAATAGAGGGACTAATTGATCAGAGACTTCTATTGTTTGGGGAGGGGAGAGTTAGTTCAGATTTAAAAGTATTCCTGATCCATTCCTTTGGAAACTTTATTTCCCTCACCTCAAGAAAGGGTCCTCACCTTAGAATTATAGTCTTTTTGATTTCATTACTACTTTTTAAAATAATATCAGAGATTTCATTTGTTGTTTTCTAGGATAATTGTCTGGCTTGTAGTCAACTTCCTCAAAATATAGCATTTTCTCCATCAGCTAAACTACAGGAAATCTTGGATTATTTAACAAATAGTGCTTCACTGTAAGTATTGCATACAGGTTTTTATAGATTTCTAAATAATATTAGAGTCTAAAAATGTAGATCATGGAGATACTTGTTTTAAAATTTTAACTGGTTGTCTTGATTTTTTTTATTTGCACAGACAAATGAAATCTCCTGCAATAACTGCTACAATATATGGAAGAAATAAAACACTTTATTTACAGGTAATTCATTTTATCACTCACATTTGTGTAGATCTAAGTAAAAATCACAAAATGAATGTTTGGATCTAGGTAAAATAATAGAATACATGTTGTATATTTTCTCTCCTTCTGCAGTCAGTAGCTTCAATTGAAGAACGAACAAGGCCAAACCTTTCAAAGACTTTAAAAGGTAATCTTTAATAGTTAACAATTAAATTTTTCAAATTTTTATTATTTTTAAAAACAAAAAGTTATCTTTTTACAACATTTCCGTATCAGTATACATCCACACTTTTGCCTTCTTCCCCGTCACATCAATATATTTATACATGTGGTTTATTTGTTCTATACATATTATACATGCTAATATTTTGTACTAATAGCTAACAATTAAACATGTTAACAATTAAACCATGCTGCTAATTAAAAAAAAGTATGTGCACTCTTGATGCCTGTTTGTATTTATCTGGTATGCAGTAGGTGTCAAAAAATGTTTCTAAAATTTGCTTTAGGCAAATATGGCATATGGCATTGGTATATAATAAAATACAGTGGCATCCTCTTATACATTAAAATAATTTTCTTCAAAGCTTGTAGATGTTTGAAACAGCAATATAAGGCAGGTATATCACACTATTAGAGTGTATATACATACACAAAGTGACCAAACCTGTCAAGGGGGTTTGATTTAGTTTTCAGTCTTTTTTCTAGACATATAGAAATTCTGTTTACCTACCACTTTTATCAAAAAGGCAGAAACAAGAGTTGGTCTATTTAGAATCAAGAGTTTGTGCCAACTGTAACAAAAATGAAAATAATTTTAAAATACAACTGATACTTTTATAATGATATTTTGGTATAAGTTATACAGATAATCCTTGTAGTCATTCGTTTAGCACTGAAAAAAAGTGATTTAAGACCAGTCTTCACAGAATTGAATGCTTGGAAAATGGCATGTTATTTATGACAGTTGCTCTGTCTTAGGGTCATGTGATCACCATTTGTAATCTTCCCAGCTGGCTTCCAACAAGCAAAGACAATGGGGATAGCCAATGTGCTAAATGACTGCATGATTCACTTAACAACTGTGGCAAAAAGGCCATAAAATGGGGCAAAACTCGGATTAACAATTATCTTGTCAATAGAAATTTTGGGCTCAATTGTGGTTGTAATTCAAGAGTTATGTGTAGACCAATAAACCAATAATAATTTCGAATGAACCTAATTTACATATATTAAAGAAGTAACAGAAGCTTTATATCTGCTCTATTTCGGGTTTTCTCCAAATGTGTTTTTGTTCCATAAAAATTCCAGATTTATTTCTTCTGGAAATATATCTCTATATAGAAATGACTTTTAAATATTATGCTTTTAACATTGCAGAGCTGGGCCTCGTTGATGGTCAGGAGCTTGCAGTTGCGGATGTCACAACACCACAAACTGTACTTTTCAGACTTCATTTTACTACTTGAAATGAATGCAGGAGATATAAAAAGGCACTGAAGAACACCTCCAAACTACTTCTGTACAGGGGAAAAAAGCTTGAGTTATCCTGACATAATCTCTATTTATATAAGCATTGATGAAAGTTTAAATAAATTGCTCTTATTTTAGAACTGTTCTTGCAAACCAATATTTGGTTGATGTTACTTGTGTAAAAGCTCACAATGTACAGAAAGCTGTTGTATAGTAATTTTATTCAATTTGTAATCTCATAATGCCAACACTCTCCTACACGAAACTCCTGAAGGCCAATGGATTCATTCTTAAAGGCCCTATGAACTCTGGATGCACACAAGAGTACAGTGGACACAGATTTTAATTTGCATTGTAATATGTATACATAATTTAGTTCAGGGAACCAGTTTAATAAAACAGCCTATTTCTCACTTTAGTTAATACCTTTATTGCGTTGTCAGCTATATGTCCTGCCAAATTTAGACTTCCAACACTCCCAAACTGAGTGAAAGATTGTACACAAGTACCATCGATGGATAATTAAATTTGTATATTGGCAAATATTAATGACTATTATGCATGGTGTTGCCCACTGATATTCAGGATTGGTGTTTCACTATTAGACTATTTATTAATAAATATTATCAAAAATTAATCTATTTTGTTAATTTATGTGGGTACTACGAGGTTGAGAACTGCAGAATAAATGTATATTGTGATAATTGTTTAAAACAAAATCCATCACTAAACACAGATACCAGTCAAGAAGCAGATATTGGTGGATAATTACATTGAGCTAGATACCAACTAAATCCCGCTGACAATGTAAGATATTGTAGTTTTCTTCCTATCTTCTAAAAATGAGCTCAATTGAAATTCTTTGCAAAAAAAGCCTTTGCGTGTTCCAAACTGGGCTCCTCTGAACGTCTGCGCTGTTGGCAGTTAAGAAAATATTGCTTATTTTAAAATAAATTATATCGACTTAAATAGAGATAGGACAGTTCGGTATAACCACAAAAAATAGAAAACTATACAGATGCGGAATGGAAAAAAAATCTCCCCAGTGACGTCACGAAAGCGAGGTGGGGGGAGGGAAAACTTCCCACGCTGAAATCCCTAAGCCGGGATGACCGGCGCTTTGCGTGACCATGACAACGAGAATTGGCGTCACGTGGGCGGTGTATGGGCTACGCGAGGGCGCGCCGGCTTGTTTTGCTACGTGGAAGCTGGACGACCGCGCCTGCGCAGGTAACGCGACCATCCGCCTGGCGCGTGCCATATCCGGGTTGGCAGTTCCGTCATGGCCGACGGCGGACAGCGGGTCGAGCATTACAACTCTGGATATCGTTGAGAGTAGAAGCCAGGAAGGTCGAGGCGGAGGGGCCCGGTCGGGCTCGAGCAGAGCGAAATGAGTTGGTTCAACGCTTCGCATCTCTCGACCTTCGCCAAGCAGGCTCTGTCTCAGGCGCAGAAGTCCATCGACCGGGTGCTGGATATCCAAGGCGAGGAGGAAGAGGAGGGCGAGGGGGGTCCTGCCGGAGCTGCCTCGTCCCGTGTAGGAGAGGGAGGTAAGGTGGCCGCGGGGAGGAGGGGGGAAGAGGAGGAGAGGTTGGTTTTACCCCTCCCGTCCCTGCCTCGAGGAAGCGCACACCACGTAAACATCGGCAAACCCTGCGCCTCTCATGTACAGTATCTTTTTGCACGCCTCTCCTGTATTTTGTTTGTTACTTCAGTGGTGTCAACATGATGAGGTCAGCCCTCTCGCCCAGGCTTGCTTCTTGAAAAAGGTTTTTGAATAATCATAATCATAATCAAAATCATAAAAAATAAACAAGCTCCAGATTAAAGGTAAAGAAGTTTGTGCAGAAAGTAACCGGTTACAATAACATCGGTTCTGTGATTGCGACCTGGCCATCCAAACTACAAGGCTATGGGTGAAACATGTAACCGTGATACCCATTGTCATCTGGGCACTTGGTACCATGTCCCAAGAATTTTACAAAACACATTAAGAAATTGCACCTTCCTGCAATAACACCAGCAGAACTGCAAAAAAACTGCACTACTACTCAGAATATCATATATGTGAAGAAGACACTTGGTTGATACCTAGGACGCTGGCAGCAACCCGTATCAACCATTAGCACCAGTCAATGTATTTGTGATGCATTTTTAAATGTTCAATTGACTGAGTTTCATGTTTAATGAATAAAGTAAACAATAAAGCTCTGGATTAAAGGTAAAGAAGTTTGTGCAGAAAGTAACCGGTTATAATAACATCCGTTTTGTGATCGGATTCTGCACATTGAATATACAACTGCACATTTCTATGTGTTTTCTTGGACTAGGATAGATGTTAGATGGGGATTGGGTGGAAAACACACACACACACACCCCTGCTGTTGTCCTCATTGATACCACAATTATGTAAATATGTACTAAAATATACTCATTAAAATGAATGGCTTTCATTTCCAGGAAGTTGGGAATAAAGTTACATTTCAAATTTTCCTTAAATGTATCCTGATATTTCTAAGCCATCCACTTCTGTTCATTTTTAGACACTTAATCTTTATTTACATGAAATTCTGCCATGTTGGAATTAGAGGGATAGAGGGGATAACAGTAAAGACATTTAAAATATTACGTTTTGTGCTTGTTAACTGATAACAATTGTGTGTTTCATATTTCCTGTTCTTTTGGTGATTCCATATTTTCTCTATTTCCTTTAGTTACATAATATGAGCATTGTTATTCAGTTCTATTTATGGCTTTCCTGGTCTACAAAAGATTACATTGATGTATTGAGTAACTTCAGTATAAAAATTACACTATGGTCTTGTAACTACACTATCTGTAATAATATAATTACATTATCCCGGAGGAGCTTTGAATTTGTTTTTCTCAACTGTAGTTTGCCATGACAAAGTTAATAAATTACAGAATATTGCCAAATTGAAATAGTGGGAGGAAAAAGTAAACCAATGTAGCAACTATTCTAATTGTATTTGTAGCACAAAGAACTACTCAGAAAAAAATAGTTTGTTATAATCATTTTTCCTACTTTATCTGTTCAATTAGAATGCAGTTGACTATGAGTAGATGCATTAAATAGGTAAAAGAACAGCTTTTCACAAACTTATTTGTGATAACTCTTTTCTAAGAACATTAGTTTATTTGAATTATGCTGCCTTAGTAATTTTACATATAAATACTTTGATTTCTCCCAAATTGATATATTCTGCTTGATTAAATTGCATAAGAAATAATTATATAGGCTTATATTGCCATTCCCATTTTTAGACTATGTAAGGAATATAATATAACATCCTCCTGAGGAAAAGCCTTTGATCCAAATTTTGTGTGACATAATGATTTTTGGAGCTTTGAATTACCAGATATATATTCTACCTAAAACTTAATTTAAAACAGGTAATATATTTAGGAAGAATGTAAACAATCTATAATGTAATTGCCCAATGATCTTTTAGTATTTGAGTGATTTTTGTGAAGAAGAGTTTGAAAAGTGTTAACAATGCAAAGTATACAAATATAACTTATAAACAGTGTAAGAAGCTGCAAGAATTTATTAAACAATATCCCGAATAACATATTTCTTCAACGGATGCATCATTAAATTTATCTTGTATTTTTATGTACACTGAGAGCACATGCACCAAAGACAAATTCCTTGTGTGTCCAATCACACTT
>JANHFT010003453.1:71701-83588 GCA_032467955.1 Pseudoxenodon macrops
TAAGTAGCATAATTATAATTACTATTACTATAGGGGATAAGGGGGACATTAAGGATAAAATTATTGGGAAAGAATAATGTGGGGGGGGGAATGGGAAAACGGAATGAGATCACCCGAAACTGTCATGAAATTGATTTATGTATATATGTGTTACTTGTGGTGTGTGTCTTGTTTTGTGATATTGTTATTAAAAATAAAAAAAAGGACAATTAATCAGTGGAACGGCTTGCCTTCCAAAGTTGTGGGAGCTCCACCTTAAGAGGAGGTTTTTAAGAAGAACATTGGACAATCATTTATCTGGAAATTGGTTTCTTATCTGAACAGGGGGTTGGACTAGGAGACCTCCAAGATCCCTTCCAACTCTGTTATTCTGTTACTTAATCCCGGGGGAAATTAGTCAGATTTTAGTGGCCTTTCCAAAAGCTAAGAAGGTTGGTGTCCTCTGAATCTCAGAAGGAGGGAGACAGAGGTGGGTTCTTACCCGTTCTATCCAGTTCTATAGAACCAATAGTAACTTCGCGATGATGTCACGGAGCCGGTTCTGTCGGTGGTTCCGTGGGTGCCGCCATCTTGGATTTTGCTTCTGCGCATGCGCGGAAGTTAGTTTTTTGACTGCCGTGTGTACGCACGCTCTTGCGCTTTGTGCATGTGCTCGAGGCGCAACCCTGAGTGAAACGGCAGTAAGAAGATTCAGAACTCACCTCTGGAGAGAGCTATTCCGGAGGACAGGCATTGTACAAAGTAGCAAGTTTCCTTAGTCCTACAAGATGATCGTGTTTAATGAAGGGGACTTGGAGCTACCCTGTTGTAAGTCACCCTTACAGCATTTTTTGAAAGCTCCTCCTGGCAACTTGCTCCTGCTAGACTGCTCCATGGATCTTGCTAATTGGTCTCAAATTCTATCGGTGATGTAGCTGCAGTCACTAATAACTATGTCTTTGCTGATATTTCTTGAAATTCATGGTAAACACATTTGACATGAATCTTCCAATTAGCTGGATCTATGAAAGTTGGATAGAGGGAGTACTGTATCTCTTTTTCCCAACCTTTAATTTATAGATCAAAGACAGTTGTACAAGTCTGAATTCAAAGCGGAGCTTAACCTTTTGAAGCCTTAGAGAAGAAGCTTCAGTTACAATTAAAAATAATTTTAATTGTCAAATTTGGGTAAAACTTCACCAGCTGTAGGAGAAAGTGTATGTGGTGTGTTGCTTAAAAATCAGCCTGGAATACATTTTCGAAGCCTAATTTAAATGGTGGTAGTTAGAATAGAATAGTGAATAGACTAGGGTATCAAACTCAAGGCCCGTGAACCAGATCCGGCCTGTGGAATGCTTAGATCTGGTCTGCGGGGTTGCCCTAGAAACAGAGAAGGACTGGCCCGCAGTGCCTCTGCCAGCAAAAATGGAGCCTGGGAGACCACTGGCTGAGGGCTGCGGAAGGCTGTCGTGGTTGATAATGGGGCCCAGGAGGCCTTTGTGCGGCATCCCTGAGTTCCGTTTTCGCGGACAGAGGGCTGCAGGAGGCCCTCACGGCTGAAAACGGAGCTCAGGAGCCCGTTTTCCCTGGCAGAATTATTGTGAACTAAGAGTGGACGTAATTACTGAGACGAGCCTGGTTGTTTCTAAATAACAACTTTATTCTAACCAGAGCTAACAGATGAGGCAAAGTGTAGGTAGTGAGGAAACCCGGCAACAACTCTCATCTGACAGCTCTTTATATAGTGCGGGCTGTCAGACGGTCGGCCAATCAGGGAGCTGCGTTCTCCCGCCTGGAACTGAGGGCTTTGACAGCCAACGGAGCGGCGTAACTTGCTGGCACGTTGGGAAAACGTTTTAACATAACGTGGAAACATAACAAGAGTGTTCTGTCCGCCACAGGTAACCATGACACGAGTGACATCAAGCTGGCCATGCTCACCCTAGCCATGCCACCTGAGGTCAAACACAACCCTGATGCAGCCCTCAATGAAATCGAGTTTGACACCCCTGGACTAGAATAATTTGATTGTCACTTTGAATGCACATTAATTGGCATACATTAAAATGAAATTTCTTTGTACACAGCTCTCAAAAGGGTCTGGTTTGCACGCTTCACTTTACAGGTTTGCTGAACTCCAGACGTACGCAGAGATGAGCTCCAGGCCATTGGAAGATGGCAGCTGTGATGTCATTGTTGAGAAGCCGGCTTATTTCATGAAGCTTGATGCAGGTACAAGGTATTTCGATGTTTTCAAATTCCAAAGTGTAACCTCAGTTCTGTCTGCCAGTGTTGGTGAACCTTTTCGGCACTGAGTGCCAAAATGGGAGTGCGCGTACTGCACATGCATGCACTGGGTGGCTGCTCTTCCCGTTTCTGGCGTGTGAATGCGCACCAGCCTCCTGGTCTTCTGGATTCTGGTCTGCATGTGCACGCGAAGACCAGCATGCGTGCACCAGAAACTGGAAGAGAAGCCGCCTGGCGCGCATGCGTGCTCCGGGAAGATATCTTTTGGTTTCCGGTGTATGCATGCACACTGGCTACTTGCTCTTTGTGCATGCATGCGCACCAGAAACCGGAAGTCATGCCTACCGGGCGGATGCTCTTCTTGTTTCCAATGCTCCCATGCACATGAAGACTAGCTGGCCGATGCGCCGGAACCCGGGAGAGCAACAGACCCGGAGAAATGGCTCTGTGTGCCACTTCCAGCACATGTGCCATAGGTTCATCATCACCGCTCTATACTGATAAGAGAGGCTCTATTTCTGTAAACTTTAGGAGGTACGAATTATAAGCTTCAGGTGGTCCTTGACATATGACTGGTTGCATAAGGACCATTCAAATTTACAGTGGACTTAAAAAAGTTACTTTTGACCTATCCTTGAAGTTATGACTACTGTACCACTCCGCTGTTATATTGTGTTTCATGTGCTTGTCAACTTGCTTGCATTTGTGACTTATTGCAGCATCCCGTGGTCACGTGGTCACGTTTTGTGAATTCTTTTGCTGTTTATTGGCAAGAAATACCTTTTGGATAAGCTGCATTCAGACTTACGACCATGTGATTTGGTTAACTACCACAGTGACTCATGTAACAGCCATTATGAAAACAGTTGTAAAATTGAAGTCTGGTCATGTGGTGACTCAAGTTACGATCACAGTGACTTACTGACTAAAGTTCCAGGTTCAATTGTGATCGTAAGCTGAGGACTACCTATAGCAATAGCAACAAAAGCTTTGTTACAGGTCTCTCTAAGCAGTTTACAGAGTCAGCATGTTGTTGACCCTGTTTCCCTGAAAATAAGCCCTCCCCAAAAAATAAGCCCTCCTTGAAACACAGCATCAGCCATGAGGTGACCACGCTCGCTGCCTCCTGCACCTCAAAAATAATAAGACCTCCCTGAAAATAAGTCCAAGCGCTTATTTCGGCAGTCAAAAAATAAAATAACACCCTGTCTTATTTTCGGGGAAACATGGGTAGGAAATAAAAACAGTTAGTGCAAGGCAAGCAGCATTTTGAAAATGGCAGTATTCCTTTTTTATCAAGAATATAAAATCCTTCAAGATTACTTCTCTGATCAAATTAGTAGCTTCTTACAACTGGATTGTATTTAAAACCCGTATGCTGGAAATAATAATGAGCTAGTCTCAAAACTCATCCTCGTTCACTTTCTTAAATGTGTTTTTAATGGCAACTTCATGAATTAATTAAGTAACTCATAATTTTGAACCTGTATTTTAGCATTGTGGCACCTATGAAACCTGTATTTTAGCATAGGTGCACCTACGGAACATAGGTTTTTGCATAAAGTCCTAAGCCTTAGTTGTAAATGACTGTTTTTGTAGTTCTGATTGTGTTTACTACAACAAACTTAATTTTTCTTCCTTCTTTTAGGTGTCAACATGTACCATCATTTCTGTGACTTTGCGAATCTTTACATCACTCAGCATGTTACCAACACCTTCAGCACTGACATCAACATTGTTATGTGGGATACTGTAAGTAGGAGCACAAGAATAGTTAGGGTTAGGTTATGGCGTAACATTATTTGAGATATTTTTTTTGTCTGATGTAAATAGTTCCAGGTTTTGGATGAATTGTAGTTATGCTATTTCGGGAGGATTATTAATTAGTCAGCTGTAGACTGGTACAAACTACCGCAAACAATAAGTATGGTTAAATGAGGTGTATTTCGATTAAGGCTCTGCTCAAGGAATAATATTTGGCTTTTTTATTAAGTATTTGTAATTTTATTCTTAATGCTTATCATCTTCTTTTCTCCTCGGTCTATGAGGCTGTATTTCAACAAATCACTCCACATCCAGAATTATGGTTAAAAGCGCGCGTGATTATAAATTGAGGCATCATTTGACATTTTTTGTGGCGGTTGTTAAGCAAATGCTATGGTTAAATGAAACAATTTTCTCCAACGGGTGTTTTATTTATTTATTTTTGCCAGAAACCAGAAATAAATTCCAGAAAGCAGTTATGTGTGCGGCTGTCATAACTTTGAAAATGGGTTATAAGTAGCTTTTGGGGAATCCATAATAATTTTGCATGGTTACTAAGTGACTGGTTGTAAACTGAGGACCACATGCCTGTCTAACATGTGGTGCTTCTGCTGGGTTTCTCATTTGACTGTCTCCTATTTGGAAAAAAGCACTCTGTGTTTTTTTAATACATCTACCGGTAGTAGTGTAATGCGAATTTGTCCTAAGCTAAAAATTTGTTATAGTATGTTTAATTCCCAGTATTACCAGATGATGGCGCCAGTGTACTGTTCTATCTCACAGTATAAAGCTGAAGAAGTTTAGGTATTCTCTTTATTGATTTAGCTGTTGCAGGTTTACAACCTTTATTATTATTATTTTTTAATTTAGTAAAGCTGAACTTACTTTTTATTAAGTATATTTTAACATGTACAACTTTATACTCAAATGTCCCAAAAGTGCTCCCCCCCCCCCCAGGACACAACTGGACTTTCTTATTTTTCTTTGAAGACATTTCGCTTCTCATCCAAGAAGCTTCTTCAGAAAAACAAGGAAGTCCAGTTCTATCCTGAAAAAGCACAAAAAGTTAAATGAAACAGAAATGCAATTTTATATTAAAAAACATGTTTTAAGCATGTTTCTGAACAAATATAAATGACAATCATTATTTATAAAGGGCCTTTGGTAACACCTTTAGTTCAGGTATATGATGGTAAGATAGTTGTTACATCAGTTTAGTATTTTCCAGTTGTATTGAATTCTGATCTTTAATTATTGGTATTGGTTGTGTTGATGAGCAGACTTCCAATATATTTCCAGTCTGTAAAAAAAACTTCATATTTATTAAAATATAATTGCAAACATATGCGGAATTTAAAAAAAAAACACCTTAGGTTAATGTGGCTAAATACAAAATTATGTGAACTTTTAAAAGAATATATTTATTGTACACTATTATTTCGGCTATTAAAATCAGAAAAAGAGCATTGAAAATGCAGAATGGAACGTGTTCAGTTATCAGATCATATTCATACAGTTTCCACCAATATCATATTTTTCTTTACATATCTTAGTTGGATTTTTCTTTTTTTAATCTTTGGAGGCTATTAAAATTTATATTTATTTTTACCATATCTCTTTTTACACTGAATTTTTAGAAATTCTTTTTAATCTTATTGTTTGAAATGGACACAATATAAATTTGGACTATATTAAGGGAAATCTTATTGCCATTTGTTTGTTTGTTTTCAGAGTACATATGGATATGGAGATTTATTCAGTGAAACATGGAAGGCATTTACGGGCTATGAAATAATACATTTGAAATCGTATGATTCAAAAAGGGTATGGATTATTGTATCATTTAAAAATAAACGTAATGAATAATTTGTTTTGTGGTATTTGTGTTTAATGTTTTGTAGTGATTAATTTCATCTGGTCCTTTGATTGCTGGAGTTGTAATAGTTAAAGTAAAGATAAGAATTTGCCTGTTTGCAGCTGACCTAGCCACATAAACCAGGAAGTCATCTTACTTGGATAAGAATGTATCAAGGAGCTACATTATACTTTAATGTAAGATAGGAATGAATCCCAAAAGACAGGAAGGGAAAGGTAAAAGGTAAAAGGAAAGGAGAAAGGGAAGGAAAAAGAAAGAAAAGGAAAGGAAACTATAATAGTCCTTCCCAGTTTCACAAAACATAACTTATGAAACTTGAAAAGATTATTGAATTACCATTATCATCATCTGACATTCTAAATATATATATTTTAAATTCTATGAGAGGCCACTCTGGGCATATAAACTTAAACCAGAATATATTTGGTATAATTTGCAGGAAATATCAAAAGCCACCTAGAATTTCCTAGAATCACCTTGACAAGATGGAACGTCTAATAATAAATAAATAACAAATAATTCAAACTTTTGTTGTCCATGGTAGTAGAAATTAGTAAATGGAAGCGCATGTCTGGAATGGCAACATCATGCCAGTTATCTTTCAAAATCGTGCCATAACTTCCACCATTAAACTAACATTACAATACTTCTTGAAAGTATTTTATGTTATGAGAATTTATAATTATCATATATCACAAGAGAAATCAGCCATCTCCCAAAACAAGGGACTCTGGGCAGTATACAACAAAGTTACCAAAAATATTCTGAACTACTTTCCATAACCGTGTTAATATGGTAGATCCTGCTTCATAACAGAATAAGACTTTTAGTCCAACTCCCAATTCAAGCAGGAAACCCTATACCATTTCAGACAAATGATTGTCCAGTCTGTTCTTAAAAAAATTCCAGTATTAGACCACCCACAACTTCTGGAGGCAAGTTGTTCCACTAATTAATTGTTTTAACTGTCAGGAAATTTCTCCATAGTTCTAGGTTGCTTCTCTCCTTGATTAGTTTCCATCCATTGCTTCTTGTTTTGGAGAGTAGGTTGACTCCCTCTTCTTTGTGGCAGCTTCTCAGATATTGAGACACTAGTACCATGTCACCTCATGTCCTTCTTTTCATTATACTAGACATACCCAATTCTTTCAACCGTTCTTCACATGTTTTAGTCTCCAGTCCCTTAATCATTTTTATTGTTCTTCTCTGTGCTCTTTATTTGCCTCTCTCCTTATATATTAAGGAAAATCCTTGTAAATTGTTAATCTTCTTTTCCAGGTCTGTTTCAAAGAAGCAGTTTTTACACTCTTGCCTCGAATGAGGTTTGGCCTGTTTTATAATACACCATTGGTGAGTAAATCTGGTGAGATTACCACACTCTTTAAAAAAATCCACAAGCAGAATACTTGGGTCTGAATAAACATGATAGTTTTTATCCTTCTTTCTTTCATTCTGTGTATGGTAAAAAATTAAAGCATAAACATGTTTACATTTTATTCCTATATCTGGTCTAATTGCAGATCTCCGGCTGTCATGGGACAGGATTATTCAGAGCCTTTTCCCAACATGTGTTGCACAGATTAAATATCACCCAAGATGGGCCTAAGGTACTAATTCAGTTGCAATAGTAGTCCTTGACATACAACCATAATTTAGGCCGGGATTACAGTCCTAAATCATGGTGGTTGTTAAGTGGTGACTCAGGGGTATCAAACTGGTGGCCTGAGGGCTGGATAAGTCATCAGCAGGCCACACCCACCCCAGCTCCGCAAAGGGGAAAAACGTCACGTGACAGCAACACGATGCCATGAGTTTGACACCCGTGATGTGACTGATCAATTTTGAAAACTTTTCTGTAGTGTTAATGTGAACATTGTCATTAAGCAAATGCTGCACTCATGAACCCATTGTCCCCAATTGGTGTTTTTTGCCAGAAACTAGAAGTAAATAGCAATAGCATTTAGACTTATATACCGCTTAACAGTGCTTTACAGTCCACTCTAAGCGGTTTACAGAGTCAGCATATTGCCCCCAACAATCTGGGCCCTCATGCTGGTTAATTTGCAGTTGTGTGACTGCAGGATATTGCAAACAGCTGTGAATGCAGGCAGTTGCTAAGCATGCAAAGTGCAATCATGTGACCTGTGGGGGGACTAGTTAAGCGACTAATCGTAACTTGAAGACTAGCTGTGCTGAAATAAAACTGAAATTGTAGCTCTCCCCCCCCCATTTGCGCTTCCAAGTGTGGTCTGACAGTCCTTTCAAGGGTCTATGAAATCGAAATCATTTACAAGATTTTGACGATATTTGCAAAAACAATGTCACGCTTCTCATTGTTACTTTTATTTTTAAAAATATTAGGATTTTTAATGGAAAATAGGTTACTATCTGATGGATTTAATATTGCTATTTTTACATGAGTCAGTAAATAACTATTCTATGAATGTGTCCATTTTAATTTTCAATACAGTAAATATCAGTAAATATAACCCACATAAGCGAAATCTCTTTTGGGATCTTCTGTAATTTTTTAAAAGTAGGAAGGAATCTTGAGAGAAAAAAAAGTTTAAAAAAAAACTGTGTCCTTACCGTTTTGATAGCCTGTATTGGTGTATTTGTAGCTTAAGTATTCCTATTTTTACTTGGGAAGACACTAGAGAATTCTGTATTTGAAAACATAGCTATTGATAGAAATTTGGATTAGGGCAGAAGAGATCACAAGTTAACCTCGCCTCCCCTACCTCCTACCTACGTAACTGGTTGACTGGCTTTGAGTCAATCATTGCCTCTCAGTTCAAGTTTCACAAGATTGTGAGGGTTTTGTCAAGTGCAGGAAATCAGAAACTGAAGCAGTTCAAATGAATACAGTTTTATTGCATGCTGACATTCTCTACAAGAATCTGAATGTCTAACGGTCCAAGTGAATTGGCAGTAGATAAGAGCCAATGGAATTCAAGGTGGGCTGGACTTAGATCTCTTGTGGGCGCAAGGGGATGCAAGACTGATGACGAGCTTGACCCCTCAGGCTCAGCCTGCTCATCTTCTACAGTTATTCTTGAAGGGCTCAAGCAGATGCTGGCTATATGCATTCTTAATGGAGATACAGAGGAAAGAGAACATATAAAACAACAAACAAATAACAATACATAATGATAATTAGGATAGGGCCTTGGACAGCAAAGTCTAGTAGCTCTGATATATCCAGTTGCCCAGAATAATTTTCACTACTCAAGAGTTTTCTTTTCTTCTACTAGGAAGTCTATCCTCTAAAAGCCACCTGATAAATCCTTGATCGCTGTTTGTTTCCTATTCAGTAATTTTGCTGATTTTTCAGTTAACTTGGCTGTTATTTTTGTCAGTTTTTATAGCGGAAGAAAAATCAGTTCCTTAAAGTATTAACTATAGAATATAAAGCATATTCATCACAAGGGGCTAACATTTTCCAGCTTCCACATCCATTTGCTACATGTTTCCTGCTGGTCTTAATAGATTTCATGCCGTTAAACCTTTGTATTCCTTTTTTTACAATTTACCCCGAGGATTGAATGCTTTTTTTTTTTTATGGGAAGGAAAATAACTTTATTTGGAGGGCTAATCTTACTTTTTTTCTCCATTACTCACCTGTGCATTAAGTGGCCCTGTTCAGATTCAGTAATAGTATTCAATGATGTTGTCATTTTATATTCAATAAATATAAAGTATTTAAAAGCCCATGCCTCTTCAGGGACATTCTGAGTTGGCCTCGAGGTAGCTGAAAGCCTCTTAAATAGTTTAGCTGTTTGTGGCAAATACTTCTATTAAAGCTTCACCTGAGGTGTTTGTGGCCTTCTTGCATATTGTATAAATGAGATGATTAAAAGAAAAAGACAGTTTAATCACCCTACTAATTGTTGCTGTTAAGGCCAGTGATTTTTTCTGTTGTCACTCTACTGGTCTTTTCTTTGTTTTGGTGCAATGAATTGATTAATGAACTGTTTTTGGCGAATTTGTTTGTTTTTATTTTTCAATAGGATGGGAAAATCAGAGTTACGATACTTGCCCGGACTACAGAATATAGAAAGATATTAAACCAGAATGAGGTTTGCTCATTTTTTCCCCTTCCGTTAAATCTCTTTATTTTATGGTTGTCACATAGAAAATGGTAATTTTAATACTGCCTTGAACATTTTTGTTTTTTCCTCTCCCTCTTCAGCTTGCCAATGCTTTGAAAACACTGCCATTATTTGATGTCCAAATAGTGAATTACAAGTACAAGTAAGTATGTCTGAAAGGAGAAGTAGAGCTGGCTTGCAGTTCTTCATACCAAATCAGAATATGACTTATCAGTATCTACAGCGTTTCCATCCATCCATCTTAGGAACCGCCCATCTCCCTCACAGGGGGACTCTGGACGGCGTAGAAGTACAATGTTAAAAACATAAAAACTAAAATAAAATCTAAAATAAGCAAGAAAAGTTAACGGTTTTACATTAAGAGTTAATTAAAAAGTGAATTTCAGGGCGCTAACCAGCCCCGTTGCTGCGTGCTTGTCGGTGACTCCAAAGCGATAAGGCAGAGCAATCTGTAAATAATTATGAAAGGCCAGGAGAGTGGAGACTTGCCTTGCTTAATTGAGGAGGGGGGGAGAATATTCCAAAAAGCAGGGGCAGTGAGAGAAAAGGCCCTTTTCCCAGACTCTGCCAGTCAAAATTCTTTTAACTGAGAGGGTTAAAAGAACATATTTTCCCTTCCTATCCAGGTGGTACAGGCTGATGTGATGGGGGTGAAGATGGATTTTTAGATAGCTTGGCCCCATGCCGTGTAGGGCTTTAAAGGTCATAGCTACCATCTTGAATTGGACTCAGAAACACACAGGCATCCAATGGAGCTCGTACAGCAAAGATGCTACATGCGCTATTCTTATATGCAGCGGTGGCTAGCATGAGACCATCATGGATTCTCTTTACTTAATAGGAGTCTGTATTTCAGAAGCTTCCCCACAATCTCTGAGGAGCAATTGCAGTGGGCTGAGAACAAAACCTTCAATGTCTTCCTTTGAACAAGCCAAAATGCTTTTCCATATTGCAAAGCCTGGGTACAGCCCAGTTACTTTGAATTGCTGAAATTGTAGGACACTTTCTAAGGAATGAACCACCATGATGTATAACAGGATTTCTTTGTTACCGTAATTCTTAGTATATACTTCTGAAAAACATACTGACATAAAGACCAATCCATGGATTTAAATTTAGTAATGTACTTGTCTAAGCATAGCGCTAGACAATGAAATAGACATTTTTTTAATGTTTGTTTGCATGGCAGCCTTGTAAGGTGTTTCCAGTCAGATGATGCAGTAAATGGATTCATTGACTGACCCTTCAGTCTTAATCATAGGCCCTCCTCCAAATACCTTAGAATAGAATAACAGAGTTGGAAAGGACCTTGGAGGTCTTCAAGTCCAACCTGTTGCTTAGGCAGGAAACCCTATACCATTTCAAACAAATATCTTCTTAAAAACTTCCAGTGTTTGAGCATTCAGAACTTCTACAGGCAAGTTGTTCCACAGATTAATTATTCTGTCAGGAAAATTTTCCTTAGTTCTTAGTTGCTTCTCTCCTTGATTAGTTTCCACCCATTGCTACTTGTCCTGCCCTGGAGAATAGCTTGACTCCCTCTTTTTTGTGGCAACCCCTGAGATATTGGAACACTGCTATCATGTCACCCCAAGTCCTTTTCAATAAACTAGACATACCCAATTCCAGCAACTGTTCTTCATATGTTTTAGCCTCCAGTCCCCTAATCAGCTCTTCTATGCACTCTTTCTAGAGTCTCATCATCTTTTTTATATCGTGGCGACCAAAACTGGATGCAGTATTCCAAGTGTGGCCTTACCAATTCATTATAATGTGGTATTAACACTTCACGTGATCTTGATCCCTCTGTTTATGCAGCCTAGAAGTGCATTGGCTTTTTGTTCTGCTGCAGCACACTGCTGACTCATATTTAAATGGTTGTCCTCTAGGACTTCAAGATCCCTCTCAC
>JANHFT010003454.1:0-10164 GCA_032467955.1 Pseudoxenodon macrops
CAGAGGCTTCCCTGAAAATTCCTGAAGCCTCTGGAGGGTGAAAAATGGCTGAAAATCAAGGGCGAAAATCAGTGCGCTGGAGTTGACAGGGCAACGCCTCGCGTGCCCTCAGAAATGGCTCCCCGTGCCACCTGTGGCACGTGTGCCATAGGTTCACCATCACTGGACTATACTTTATAGGCAATACTTTACATAAAACACATTAAAAACATCACCATCATTAGAGAATTGGGGTACCTTAGCACTAGCAATTAGAAATACACATTTAGGTACTTAGCTTGATGTCATGTTTATTAGGTTGGTTAGATACTTTGTGTTACCAACCAGGTACAAATAGTCCTCAACTTACAAACACAAGTAAGCCCATTTTTCTGTTGTTAAGTGAGATATTTGTTAAGTGAATTTTGCCCCATTTTACGACCTTTCTTGCCACAGTTGTTAAGTGAATCACTGCAGTTGACAAGTTAGTAACCTGTTTGTTAAGTAAATCTGTCTTCCCCAATAATTTTGTTTGTCAGAAGGTTGCAAATGACGATGACATGACCCTGGGGCACAGCAAACAAACATGAATCTATTGCCAAGCATCTGAATTTTGATCACATGATCATGGGGATGCTGCAAAGGTCGTAACTGAAAAATGATCATAAGTCATTCATCCATTGTGGGAATCAAAGTATCCTTCCATTTTTGTACATAAAGTAAACTTGCTTCCGTCAACATATATGATGGAGTTAGGAGTTACAAAGAAAAAAGCACAATTACTTTTGTTTCTACTTGGAAATGACTTCTGTATTTTGTGCTCATGGTGGGAAAAAAATGAATCTTTGATTTTGGGTTTAACTGATTACCGGTAGATAGATTTGTTGTTACAGAAATGGCTAGTTTATAATATAAGGTAAAAGTAAAAAGTTGAGGTTTGATGTTATTATCTTATTCTACTGCACCAAAGGGAGTCTGAAGTCAACACCTTTTCTTACTTTTCCTCCTTTTTGCCTCCCCTGTCTTTCCTACTGTTTTCTTTTGCACATTTTGTATTATAAATTAATTAAAAAAGAAAAGAAAAATGGTCATGTCACATTTTTCAGTGCCATTGTAAGTTTGAACTGTTACTAAATGAACTTCTGAATTGAGGACTACCTGTATTGTTTTGGTTGCCCTTCAAAAGAAAAACACCAGTGCAATCCTTTTCAAGAGGTCAGGTCATATTGCAATTACATTTAAATTCCAATATATCACTTTATTATTGTTATTATTTTTACAAACAGCTTGTTTTTGTACTAATTGAATAAGTCAAATTTATAGTGCTGCTGAAAAATTCATACAGTGAGATGAGCAGTATATAAATTTGATAATTAAAAAATACTGCATTTCTAGCAGTAAATAACAATATTAAGCAGAGATGGGCCTTGGGGAGACTTCAGGATTGTGTGATCTTTCAGTTGATGTCATTTGTTAGATTTATATCCTATTTTCCCATCAAGAATTCAAAACAGTTTACATTGGCATCTCCTTTAACAACTCTGCACCATAAAGAGTCCAAAGTCATGCAGTTAATTTCCAACTCTGAAGTAGATTTGAATATTGGTTTCCCTGGTCCTAGTCCAATAACCATCATACTAGAATCCTGAAAAAATGTCAGATGATTACCTAGGAAAGCTTATGAATGCTGTAGGAATAGCTTTCAGGAAGATGTACAATTTATGAAGGAAATAGTAAAATTGTGTTTGTGTGTGTGTGATTGAAAGAGAGAGAAAGAGAGAGAGAGAGAGAGAGAGAGAGAGAGAGAATGAATGTTCCTCGCTATCTGCATAATATTTTAAACTGGTTGATGTATCATTTAATTCAAGTAACACTGGTATTTTTGTATAACATTTTAAAAAGGAAACAGAATACAAATTCATGGACCAACAGAACAATTTTTATTTTAAGAAAACGTGCACATGCATATTTTTAAAGGAGCCGTGGTGGTGCAGTACTTAGAATGGAGTATTGCAGGCTAACTTTGCCCACAGCCAGCAGTTCAATCCTGATCGACTCAAGGTGGAGTCAGCCTTCCATCCTTCCAAGGTCTGTGTATTGAAGGCCCAGATGGTTGGGGCAATACGCTAACTCTGTAAACTGTTCAGAGAGTGCTGTAAAGCACTATTGAGCAGTATATAATTCTAAGTGCTATTCTATTAAAGAAAAATCCAAAATGTTTTTCTACAACAAATAACTAAAATATTCAGATATCAGGAAAATATTAACTTAAAGTATGTTTGTATAGAAGCAGGGGTGTTAAACTCAAGGCCCGTGGGCTGGATCCAGTCTGCAGGTTGCTTAGATCTGACCTGCAGGGCTGGCCTAGAAATAGCAAAGGATTGGCCTGCAGTGCCTCTGCTAGCAAAAACAAGGCACACGGGCTGTGCACAGCTGCCAGAGTACTGCAGGAGGCTGTCCAGGCTGAAAATGGGGCGCGGGGGGCATACATGGCCTCCCATGCCCCATTTTGACTGCCAGAGGGTTATCAAAACTAAAAACAAAACACAAGTAGAAATGTTTTCCCTTTTGCATTTGAGCATGCAAGAAGGCAGGAAAAGGAAGGAGGAAAGGCAAAGAAAAAGAAGAAAAATGGGAAGAGACCAAGGAAGGAAAAATAAGGAAAGGGGAAGGAAGAAATTAGAATGAAGATGGAAGAAAAAAGAAGGAAACAAAGGAAGAGGAAAGAAGGAAGGAAGGAGAGAGAGTCTCAAGGAAGTCCTGCCTTAGCACTTGGCCACCACAGGTGCTCCCCCCGACATGAGTGCCGTGTCATGTCCACCCCGGCCACTTCCACCTTTACCACATCCATCTCGGCCACACCCCATGCCCCCCACCCCCAGCTCCCCGAGGTCAAACACAATCCTGATGCAGCCCTCAATTGAATTGAGTTTGACACCTCTGGTGTATAGTATCTACGAAAAAAGAAAATGTGAAAGAATACATAATGGAGACCAACACCAATATTAATGAAAATACTTAAGAAATCAAATATATATCATATGGTACAAAGTAAATTTGCTTAATTATTTAATGAAAAACTATCATTCTAAGCATGTTTCAGATGGGCTCTGGAAAATATTCATGTGAAGAGAAAACCCGAAATTCTGAGGCAACCAGTTTTGGGGCTAAAACATAAAGTAGCCAAGAGATGAATAAAAATCATTCAGAATGGATATTGACACTTTTCAAATTATGAAATGTAATTTTATTCAATGAGTTCTGCTAGATCAGAAAGCTATTCAGAAGGGTTCAGTGATCTCTGAATAAACAAAGTCAATCCAGGGCCTGAAAGGAGCTAACTGGCAAGCAGCTAATCAAATCAGTCCTTCAACATGCAAAACTTGGCACATGTATTCTTCTGTACTTCTGTAAGACCCCTGGAATTGTGCTAGGTTTACTTCATGAGTAGTCTTTATAGAAAAAGAAAGCTAGAACTACATGCATCTTGTTCTGCCCTCAATAATTTCACTTAATATTCATGTGTGCACAAAAAGGTTTTGCATAATTCTTCAGGAGAGATAAGGTCCATGCCCAAAATCTAAGAATATTTTTATATGCTTATAGAAAGGATAGAGGTAAATATGATCTCATGTTTTCTTGCTAGCAAGATGAAGGGGGTTTATCAGCATCTTTTTTAGGATATTTTTTTCAATTTTTCAATCCTATAGCCCTGTAATTTCCTTATGACTTTTTGTCCAGCTATTAACCTGGACTAAATCTGTGTAGCTTGGTAATAAGTTTTATTAAGAAACTATTTCATACATAATCTGACTTACTAGGGGATTTGCTTAGAGTACCTCCAGCCCAATTCAGCCAGCTTTATATATGTTTGAACTGAACAAATGGCCTGAAACCATTGAGCTATAGGCAGGAATAACCAAGTTATTTGATTGACAGTTAATTTACTATAATTGCTGCAGCAGGTACCTAAGTTCAGGGAAACAGATTAATTTTGGAAAGTAATACCGTTCTTATTTACCTCTGTTTCACTCTTGTTAAATGCTAGTTCTTTGTCCCAATTATGCCCTAAGGAGTCTGTTCCAATTTAGTTGAGCTAGCGGAAAACAGCAGCAAATCTTTCCTCTGCTGATACATTGCCTGAAATGGAGTCATCTTCTGTCAGGCTTTCACCTCAGGCTTTACTTGGCATTGGAGACTAAACGTTGCAAAGCACAGATGGGCATTCTAAGGCATGGAAATGGTGGTGCTACGGCAGAACTATTTTTCCCTGGAGGGAAAAAAAAGGCCAAGATAAAAGAGAGGGGCATTACCTTCTTATGAAATGTCAGTAATATCGGGATGGTCTTACTTTGATCCCATGGAAACCCAGAATTCCCCTTGCTACATACTTGGAGAGCATAACATCAGTCCCCAAATTCTGGCAATTCAAAAGAGTGGTACACTTTTCTTCCTCTGTGAGAGAACTAGGATATCAACCTTAGCAGTGAGATGGGAATTATCATCCAGAGTATCTAAAGGGCAGCCGATTTCCCATGCTGGTTCCATGATGTCCTTTTAATAATCCACTGAAGGGATGAGTCATTTCTAAATCATCTTGAATTACTGATAAGATTTTCTTCTCAAAACCAAACATGCAAGAAAACGATCACTTTTTCTTAATCAATGAAAAAAAAAATCATCTGGTGGTTATAATACAATTTTTGCCACTAGAGGGCACCAAGCTCTTTGAAAGGCAATCCATTTAAAATCTATGAATTAAAAAAAAAGATTTGACATGTCACTTTAACACAGGTGCATCACCTGTGAGCTTGGGGCCATATGAAATTCCTTGAGTTCAACTCCAAAAGCTTTTACCAAATTAAAAACAGCAATGTCTTTAAATATATCACTGGAAAGTAATGTTACCTATATTCCACTTAAACTGGAAATGAAATGCAGGGTGGGTGTTGCCCCCTCCACTACTTTTTGCAATGCAGCCTCTGGCACACCACTATCCTTGATTTGAAAAAGTTATATATCAATGCACACCCATGCGAGTTGCTTATTTATTTATTTGAAAGAAACATATTGCAGTCAAAAGTCTATCTTGTAGTACTCATAAATATGTCCAGATGGTTATAAATTGAAAAGGTATTTTAAAGGTTACTCAGAGTTATTGACAGATGGGCTGCCTAAAGCACGACATATTTATGGTTTGGCTAAATAAATATATGGCCAGCATTGCAAGAAATATATATTGCTGATGCAACATAGCTAGTTTGCTTTCTCTGTCACTTCTGCAGTAAATGATTTATAAAGTACAATAGGTACATTCGTTTACTGCTCATCCTTACTTACCCAACTGCATTTGGGACCAGTAGCTCTGACACTGAGCAATGAGATCATAAAGTGAAACATCTTGTGACTGTGCCTGACTTATGAGCTCAGTTCTGGCAGTGGTTAAGCAAATTGTCATAGTAATTAAGTGCAGGTCACCTGATCACAACTTGCAAGTTCCTGCCACTTTTCCTATTGTCTGTTAAGTCGCAAATGGCAATCACATGACTGTAGGATGTTACAAGTATCCTAAGTGCACATCAGCAATTAAGCTCCCAAATTGTGATCAGATGACTCTGACAAATTCAATGACCAGTCATACATCTCATTTTTCAGCACCTTCATAACTTTAAACCATTGCTAAACAAACAGTCAATAACAGAGTCTTCATGATGCATGTTTAAATTCTTATTTCTTCTTTATTAACACTTTGGTTTATTATTAATACATTTTAGCATCTTACTAGATCCTGCAGGTATATTACACCAGATGCATCCTAAGAGTACAAAGGAATTTTAAGAGAGCGATGCAAGTAAAATTGAAATGCAGGCAGCTCATAGCCTAAGGCAGCGCTCCTAACCTTTGCAGCTTAACGGCCCAGCTTGGGGGGGGGAAGGAAAACTGGGCCACATGAGTGGCAGGCTGGTGTGTGTGTGCATGCAGCCCTTCCACAAGTGGTGGGGTGGCATGCACATGCATAGCTTGACTTGTGCGAGCAGCAAGCCAGCATGTGCATGCACATGATTGCCCACTGACCTGCTTGTTCACACAAGTTGAGCTGTGTGCGTTCATGCTCCAACCAGCCACTTGCACAGCCCAATTCCAAATAGGCCACAACCTGGTAGTAGGCCACAACCTGGCCACAGCCCAGAGGCTGGGGACTCCTGACCTAAGGAGCATTGTCCTTTTTGTTCCTGCTCACTAATTTGCCTTCTTTGTGACATTCAGAAACCTTATGCCCAAGTAGCTGTGATTATGACCCTTTATCAGTTTTAGTATTCAGGGGAAACCATCCCTTCTCCATTTTATTACGTAGGCAGAAGACTTCTAGTAGGCAAAACACTTTCTGTAATAGAATTAACAAACACAGCAACTTTGCAAGAATGATTTTCCATCCAACCTGATGTTTGCTCACTCGCTACTCAACTTACCCAGAATTTAGCTTACCTGTCTATTTTTATTTATTATTTTATTAATCATCTTTGGGCAGCTGCCCATCTCACCAAAATTAACTCTGGTTATCATATAACAATTGGATAAAAAACACAAATATAAACATGACATATATATAAAATGTAAAAATCTACATTTTGACTAGCATATATTATAGATTACTATCTATCTATTGTTACCTCTACTGATTTTCTGTCTTTATTTTTGTACTTGTGCTTCAGTTAAAATGTTAAAATACAGCTGCAATGACTATGATAGTTATACCATTCCATTATAGAGCAATTATTTTATGTATGAATCGTGAGATCATAGAATTGTGAAGTCGGCAGGGATCATCGGGATCTTCCAGTCTAATCCTTTGCATTGAGCAGAAAACCAATTAAACCTCCATAGGTATACTGCTCTATAGATGTACATAGGTGTGCAAATCCTACCATTGGAGTTTTCCCCTATATTTATTTCCTCACCTTTCCTTATATTTTTCCTTATAAATTAGCTGCAGGGCATGGAGGTCTGTGACAATTCACCATAGTTCCTGAGCATCCTTCCTATGGCACCATTTTATATACATAAATACTGATACCATAGCTTTTCTCAGGCTTCTTTTCCCATCCAACATTTTTTCAGCTGCTCTTCACAGGGCATGTCTTCAATACTTTTATAATTTTTGGTGGCCTCCTCTGAACCTATTGTAAACCTGTCAATACCCATCTGGATAAGTGGTGCCCAGAATCATACATAGTACTCTAGGTGTGGTCTTACCAATACAGAATAAAAGGAAATAAGCTCTTAATATATCATCCCTCCCCCAATGTAGCCCAGAAATGTGCCTATTTTGCAGCTGTCTTACACTCCTATCCCATGTTCAGCTTGTTCTCAATGATCACTCTCAAGTCCTTAGCTTATGCAATGTTTCCAAGGCATGATTCTCCAATTTGTATTTGTATCCTTACATTTCTCTTTTTAAAAGATACCTTGTTCTTCTTGGTTTAGTCTCCCAATCAATCAAGTTTAAATTGCAATCTTGTTCTGATTTTTTAGGTGTTGGTCAAATATACCTTTAGGAGCAATACTCAACTAATCAATACTTATGATCAAAGGTTTTGAAGAAACTAGAAAGAACAGTATTTTTATAGTTATTTCTGTAGTTTCCTTGATGGATTACAAAGAAATAAGCAATGTATCTTTAGTTATCATTCACATTTCTGAATAGAACGCCTCGTGTTGCACCTCAAAACAAAGCTTTCTCTTATAAAGTTCTCCAACATTTTGTTACTGATCTGGACATTAGTTAATCTGAGCAATGAAATAACCAATTTTCTAAGTCACTTAGCAAATGTTGAGAATGCAAAATGCAATTAAAAAGGTCCCTTCAATGAATCTTCATCTTCCAGGAATCTTTCTCAATTAAGAGCCCCATTCTATTCTTTCTCAGACTAGAGAAAGTATTCTGGCATATCATAACTTTCTTAGAAATCAAGTCACCCATGTTTTTGGAGACAGTGTGTTCACTGTGCTAATTGTCTGTTGGGCAGGAAGGAATATGCCCAAACCTAACATTCAGCTTTACATGTGAATATGAAGCAGCTTTTATTTAGAGAAAAGTAATTGGCAATATAGGCAATGACTGACCTTTTAAAAAATCCATTGCTACAGTTTTTGAATTTAATTCAATCTCAGATGACTGATATTAAAAGCAGGATTTTTGCTATGAACAATATATTACACTGATTGCATGGATTAAATAAAGGTGCTTGTACACTCATCCTAGCTTTTACAAATCTTTTTCATGATTTTACTTGGTTCTCTTCTTGTATCAGAATTTGAAGAAGTTGATGGGGAAAGATGGATTGCCCTATTACATTTTCTGCCAAATTATCTGCTTCCCATACATTTATTGTTAGCTGCACTGAGCATTAATTTTAATAAAAAGGAGAAGATAAAAGTGCTGAAATTCTGATGGTGTGTATAAGAAGATTGATATAAAAGCTGCTATCAGGATATTTCTGGGTTGCCTCTTTTAATGAAAGTTTCTTCATGCCTCAGGCCAACATCAAGCTACAATCTTATCTGAGGCATCAGGACTTCTCCCAATATCTTACACATAAATGCTATGCAAGGGTTGGAAATTCTTCCACACAATTGTTTTATTCCAGACTGGTGATCCCTAAAATTGCCTTCCAGAAGCAACTTAAAATGAAGCTCTTCCTGAAGGGATTTGAGAAGTGACATCCAATTTTTTGGGGGAATTCTTGGGTTTTTATATGTTTTTAGCTTTTACAATATATTTAACTGCACTCTGACTGAATGTTAGTATGTTATGTCTGTCAGGCATGAACAATGAGAGCCACATGTGAGGCGTTCATTAACTTTTCTATTGCTCAAAGTTTTACATAGGAATCTTCTTAGATTGGTGGTTTGCACTTTGGAGTGTATTAAATAAGGTTCAACAGATTCAAAGGGGTAGGATTTCACTCTCTTGGGTCTGCATAGAGATTCCAGACTAATTCCTTGCTTGACTCCTGGCTTGGTCTGTCTCTCTGATGGTATCTTCCTGTAAAACTGCTGAGATCACTGAGGGATTGCAGCAAATATAAATGTAATTAATTAATTAAAAGATTAACTGCTCTACTGTTAAATGTCTATAGTAATTTCATATCTATAGTGTTTTAAATTGAACTTTGCACCTATTGTTTACAATACAGTCCACAGGAAAATTATGAATTAACAGATCTGGCAACCTATTGATGTTTTTCACTATAACCCTTTGGAATTACTTTTTCAGATGTTTTTTTCAGAAGTTCTGCCTAAGTATAACCAGGACCTACTTCAAGCAGAAGTTACGTATGACAGAGAGACAGATTGCTACATCAGATGATGTTCAGGACTACTTCAAGAGACAGTATTGTATGGTGAGTAGATTTGAAGAATCAGTATAACAACGAAGAATTGAGTTGCATCAGAACTATTTCAAAATTCTCTGGAATTCTAATCCAGAATTCTCTTCTCACAGTGGCCAAACAAATGTCCAAAACCCACAAGCAGAACATAAACACAGAATCACAATCCTGCTAATATTCTCCAATAATTGATACAAACAGCCATGTTAATTCTGAGATCAGTGCATTGTCAGTTTATCTAGTACCTATATCTCTAACTAACGCTCTTTAGTTCTGTGGTTATCCCTTTATCTTGTGGTAGCAAATACCACAGGTTAATGATGCACCATTTTAATAAGCACTTTAAAATACTTTCTTTAGGTAATTTACCTTTCTTCTTTATCTTCTATCATTCACTTCAGCACCCTTTCAGCTTCAATAACACCTATCATGTTAGTTTGTAACATGATTCCATACTATATATTGGAACAAAAATGTACACTCATTCCAGACTTTCATCTAGCTCAGAGATGGGCAACTATGACAACTTTACAACCTGTGGACTTCAACTCCCAGAATACAACTCCCATGGCTGGCTCAGGAATTCTAGGAGTTGAAGTCCATAGGTCGTAAAGTTGCCATAGTTTCCATAGTTTGATCTAGCTTATAACAAGATGAATCATAAATATTGCAGTTTTTCAAAATGGCGATAGCTTGCAGTTGAACTAAAGGTCATATCAGGGGTGAAATCTAAAAAATTTCCCTACCGGTTCTGTGGGTGTGGCTTATTTTGTGGGCGTGGCTATGCAAAAGC
>JANHFT010003454.1:10264-41662 GCA_032467955.1 Pseudoxenodon macrops
TGATAAAGTAGACCATAACCTACTACTAGATAAAGCAGAAAAATGTGGGTTAGACAGCAACACCACTAGATGGATTCGAAACTGGCTGACCAACCGCACTCAACATGTAGTGCTCAATGGAACTGCATCTACATATAGGGAAATATGCAGCGGAGTACCCCAAGGCTCAGTTTTAGGCCTAGTACTCTTCAACATCTTCATCAATGACTTAGATGAGGGGATAGTTGGGGAAGTTATCAAATTTGCAGAAGACACCAAACTGGCAGGAATAGCCAACACTCCAGAAGATAGGCTCAAGATACAGAAGGATCTTGACAGACTTGAATATTGGGCATTATCTAACAAAATGAAATTCAATGGTGAAAAAAATAAGGTTCTACAAAAAATAAGGTTCTACATTTAGGCAAGAAAAACAAAATGCACAGGTATAGTATATTTACTATTATGCTCATTGGCTCCTCACTATGCTTTGTTTCTGATTTAAAATCACAATATTGTTCATGCTTATTTAGATATGTGATTAATTTCATTGGAATATATTCTCAAATAAATGTACATAAGAATGGAGGTTGCAGTCCTAAGCAGAGAAGATCACTGAACACAGTACTATATGATTTATTTGTAACTAAACATTCATAGGAATGCACTATATATATAATACTGTTGTAGAGCCCTGACATTGAAACTTTAGTTTATTTGATTTGTATTGTTGCCCATCTCAACTAGTGACAACTTAGATACTTTCAATATTGGTTCATCTCTTCAGCTATCGCTGCTAGTCAAAGAATAAATATTTTTCTTAAAAAAACGATTTTTAAATCAGCTGGTATCTCCTGGCTCTTAAAAATCGAAAGATTTCAGCCTCCCAAAAAAACCAATCCAGAATTGCAAATTATAACTCCCAATGTCAAATACAGGTGGCAAATCCATGAAAATTATAAAATAAAAGAAGAATTTTTTAAAATCCTCATTTGTCCATCAAAATTAGAAAGGAAAAAGTACTCCACACTTCCTTATTTTAGTTTGCCTCCAGTAATCCTCATCTTCCTTGTTTAACAATAACAATGTCCCCCAATTGATGCAGACTTTCAAAAAGAAGTAGCAGTCTGTGACCAAAAAGAGCCTTTTTTAGTTTAGTAAAGATAATAATCAAATGACCCAAGTGTCAGAGCTTACTTTTAACCTAATCTTGTGTAGCTTCTTCTCTGGTAATATTGAACTGCAAACTAGGGCATAAAAAATGTTTGCTAGACCAGTTCTTGAATACAGCTCATCTGTCTGGAACCCACACTGCATATTGGATATTAATACAATTAAACGAGTCCAGAGATATTTCACGAGAAGAGTTCTCCACTCCTTTGTTCGCAACAGAATACCTAATGCCACCAGACTTGAAATTTTGGGCTTAGAACTTTGCCGTCTTCGATCTGACCTAAGCGTAGTACATAAAATCATCTGCTACAATGTCCTACCTGTCAATGAATACTTCAGCTTCAACCATAACAATACACGAGCACATAATACATACAAACTTATGGTAAACCACTCCAAACTTGATTGCAGAAAATACGACTTCTGTAACAGAATTGTTAATGCCTGGAATGCACTACCCGACACTGTGGTTTCTTCCCCAAACCCCCAAAACTTTAACATTAGATTGTCTACTGTTGACCTCACCCCATTCCTAAGAGGTCGTTAAGGGGTATGCATAAGTGCAGCAGTGTACCTACCATCTGTGTCCTAATATTCCCTTTTATTTGTATTCATTTCATGTATTCATAATCAGGTTTATACTTATATCTGTTATCTAATACATGCTTGATGAATTAAAATAAATAAAATGTTAGGAAGAGCTATATATATCCTTTGTCTAGCTATGTATTGTATTCAGTTGTCTTAAGGTTCAATATTCATCTATGTATAGAGACAAACTAAATGAAAAATACCTTGTAATGCTTGAATTAATTTTTTATACATACAGTCTAATTTCATACCCTCCTAGTAATTCATATATTGTTTTCAGCTTACTTTTTCCCCAAGAAGTGAGGTTCTCTAGTTATTTGGAGATTATGAGGCACAATGTATGCCAACTTTTAATTAAAATCTATTTCACACTGGTTACAGGTCCTTTAGTCACCTGCACCTGCCACGTGCAGGTGGCATTAGAACCAGAGTTTCATGGGCCTTGGTCAATCAGTTTGCTGACGTGAAATCCAAAGAAATTTGGAGCAAATATTTCAATTGGTGGTGGTTGTTAGTTGCAAAGTCATGTCCAACCCATCACAACCCCATGGACAACGTTCTTCCAGGCCTTCCTGTTCTCTACCATCCTCTGGAGTCCTTTTCTCAAAAATTTGCTTAAGTGGACCTACCTTTAACTTGATTACTAATATTTCGTTATCAAATTTTCTTTTCTCTTAATTTTTAGGCAAGGGAACCCCCCCAAAATAAGCTAGATTCAAATATAATGATAAGCTAACTACAAATAAAGCAATCCAGCCTCCCATCATCAAGTAAAACAACTTAAAAAATAAATTAACTCTTTGCTTACTCAATTGTGCAAATATTTCTATTACGGTAATCAAGAACTGATTTTTTTTTACTGTTTAGTTGAATCTAATGGAGATAAGTACTTTAGATAGAAAATATTTTTATTAAATATTGCTATATATTGCTATAAAACAAAATGAAAAAATAATATTACCTTCAGTTCAATTGAAATGTGCTTAAATTGCTGCTAAGCTATGCAGATTGGTGGTTCACAAGTGGAAAAAATGTGAACACAATGAATTTACTCAAGAGGTTGTGCACAGAGCAGTTATTCAATATCTTCTTATATTTGCCATCAAGTTGTTTGTGATCATTATAACTAGCAGTTGTATTAGAAAGAAATATTGTAAAAAGCTAAAGGTAATACAGTGTAACCAGAATTAAAGAATGTTAAGTATTTCACTTCCAAACAAATAAGGATTCCAAAGCTTTGTAAGTGGCAGTCTCATCTTTGATAAATGTGGTTATAGAATGAATCCATCTATCATATTTTATACCACCAGCCTGACCCCAAACTTAAAGGACAGCTTTTTCCATTTATACTACAACTATCCATGGTAGGTGATGATTATGCACTTTCCATTAAAGAAGCACCAATAGCAGAACTTTCCCCATCTTGTGGGAACCAATGTATCCGGAAAGTGTAGAGTGGTGTTTCTCAACCTTGACAACTTTTAAGATATGTTGACTTCAATTCCCAGAATTCCCTAGCAGCAGTGACTGGTTGGGGATTTGTTGAAGTCCATGTATCTTAAAGTTGCCAAGGCTGAGAAACACTGGATTAGAGACTGCTGTTTTAACAAACTCTTGCTGACAAATAATCTCATTTCCAAAGCTGCCTCTAAAGTGTCTACATTGGTCCACAAACAGCATTTATTTGGGGTCATTAGTCATTAATCTTAACAAAATGATCAGAATATACTGTGTCCGTATATACACAGAAACATCAGATCCTCAATTATTATCTGTATATCTTTTTATGTATTAATTTTACTAAGATAATATTTAAATATCAAAAGATTAAAAACTGCCTCTACTTACTGGATTTTTTTTAAGTATTGGAGAAAATGTTTTTTTTTTCCATATTCATATTAACCTGCAGAAAATATTATCTTTATATTTCTCATTTTCTAGGACCATAATTCACAACTCATCTTAAACAAAATTAGGTAGGAGACAACATCTTTTCCTATAGAAATATAACGGCGGTTTTTAAATAAATCCCATAGCTCTATAAGCAAATGCAAGATGCAGTTCTTAGGGCCCAGGAGTCAATCTTTAAAGGTAGGAAATCTAACTTTGTAAACTTCTCTGCAGATATGCAGGTCTTTCTAGAAAATGTACTTTAAATAAGCTGTTACTCAGCTTGTATGTATTCATGTTTGTGTTCCACTTAACTGTGTTGTATGATCAATTGAAACAGTTTTTAGTATCTTAAACTTGTACCTTTCTGGTGGGATTACTAAATTGCCCTTTTTCATTTAATAACAAACATGCTTTTAAAGCTTCTGAAAGTTTGGGAATAAAAAACCAGTATTACCACACATATTCCTGGGATAGCTATTTGTAACAACATAATAAACAATATTTTTTCTCAACACCATACATTTTACAGCATCAAATAATTTTGTCAATGGAGAAAATTATTTCTTATACTTATCCAAATGTGTGAGCATAATGTTAGCCAGAATTGATTTTTTTAACAGTTGTTTCCTGTGTCCTCACAAAGAAAAACAATTTCTGAAGTCAGAAAGTGATTTTTCAGGTTTTCAGATTTTCAAAAGCTTTTCAGAGGAAGTTGGAAAGCCTGAGTTTGCTGGTGTCATTGCCTTATTAGCTGCTCAAATAGTTTATCATCTCTAGAGATACAAGAGAATTATTAACATCCTTTCTGAGTGGTCTGGTAGCCTAGTGGTAGAGTTCTTGCCTCACAATCAGGAAGCTGTGAGTTTGATCCCAGGTAGCAGCAGATATTTCTGTCTCTGGGTGCAAAGAGAGAATATTTTCTGTGAGCTCCGCATAGGCCTCACCTTAATTCCACCCTGATGCAAGGGATTACAGGGTTGTTAAAAGGGGGAAAAAGTCTCTTCTAGGGAGGTAGCTATTTTCAGTCTCAGTGCAAACCACTACACAATTATAAAAAAATGTATAAGTCAGGAATCTATAATGTAAACCACATAACTCAAAAGATGTGCTTCTCTTGGTCCTCCAAACTTTAATATGAATTTTTAGAGGCATATTTCATTCAAGGATATACTTGAAATTTCCTATGGCTGTCTGCCAATGGTTTTGTTTTGTTTAAAAAGGATGGATACACATTTATCTCTTTTACTGAACACCTGCACTGCTAGTAGAATGAGCCATCAGCATGTTTAAAGTAAATCTGAAAGCAATTGATCCCCTTCTAAACTTTGTTAAACACAATGTGCTCATTATAGAGGAATGTCATCAATCTTCCTTCCATTGTTAGAAGCACACTTTCTCATAATATTGTGTTAAAATCTTGTCTTTCAATCACCCAGAACCTTTCTTCCCTTATATACTGTAAGAGGCTTTTGCCATCTTCATAGAGTCTTTCTTTTTTTTTTAAACCATTAAATATTCTTCCTGCCTACCCATCCAAATCTGGAGGGGGGGGGAACCACCTTCTTTCCTATCCTCCTTTGAGTTTTATGGGAAGATTGGAAGCCAGAAATTATGCAGCCTGAAGAGAAGATTGTCTAAAGGACAGGACAGTCTCACTCACACACCCTTCCACGATCTTCTAACTAATAAAAAAATAAGTAATCCATAACATATCCATGAGAATTTAACTGAATTTTTCTTATTCCTTTGGGGGCACAAAAGAAAAAAAAATTGAATAAGGAAGATGAGAAACATGCCACAGAAAAATTCCGTACAACCCTTTTGAAAAGACTAATAAGCAATTTGGGCAAAAATTGCCTCACGGTCCAAAACAGCTGTTTTTCTTGGCACATAATCTACCAGAGTTAGAGATTTGGTGGTATGCAGTCTGTGTGATACATGGAATAAATGTGGAAAGGCTATTACTGCTTTACAAGAGATTATATGAGAATGATGTACTCTAACTTGGGGACTAGAGGCTATTGTACTCAACACAGTCTTCACTGGCAAGGATGCTCTCTATTGGTTATGCATTATAGGTAAGAACGTGCAAAATGTGCACAAATTATTCCATGCAAAGAACAGTTGAGTTAGGATGGTCCATGTCCAAACTAAAATGTATGTTTTGATATGGACCAAAATGGGTCTGCTTTGGATACAGACTGAAATGCAGTGATTCCAAGCAGTATGTTAAGAAAGAGTAGAGCTGAATATCAGCATGATGACGACAATGTGGTCTATGATATCCCCCGGTGCTTTCATGTACATATTGAACAGCATGAAGGACAAGATGGAACTCTGGAAGGCCCCTATTGAACAATGTATATCATAGATCAGTGTTGGCGGATCTTTTCAGCACTGAGTGCCAAAACAGGAGCATGTGTGTGTGCATGTTGGAAACCAGAATAGCAGCCACCCGGCAGGTGACTGCTCTTCTGGTTTCCGGCACACGCATGTGTGCCAGCTGGCTGGTCTTCCCACGTGCATGCACACCAAAAACAAGAAAACCAGGTGGCTGGTGCACATGTGTGCGTGAAGACCAGCTGGCTGGTGTGCCGGAACCTGGAAGAGCAACGGGCAACAGCTTGCGTGCCCGGAGATACGTCTCTGCGTGCTGCTTCCAGCACGTGTGCCATAGGTTTACCATCACGGTCACAGATTTATGTTGAACAGAGGTCATCTAGCACCAACTTCTATGCTGTAATAGGAAGACTGGAATCAGATAAAATGGGTGATCCAGAAAGATGTCATGGTCAATGGTCTGAAAGCTGCTAGGAAATATAGAACAAGTCTTTCCATCCAGTACCTCCTGTACATCATTCATCAAAATAACAAAAACAGATTTTAACTGTATTTTGGCTGAAACCAATATTGAAATAGATCTGGAACATTCACTGTCAGTCACACTCAGCTGGAAATGTGAAGCAATCATTTTGACCTCTTTTCTCAGATAATGGTACATGTCACTTTGGTTAAGGGCGAAATTCTTCAACAAAAGTTCTATGTCTTCCTCCTTTGACAGGGAACAACACACCCTTCCCATAAGGAGGAGTTACCTTCCTTAACTACAGTATGCTTAAATCTTGACTTAATTTAACCAGATGGTCAAGGATTGAATTAGCAGATTGTGGTCCTCGTCCTTCTATGCAACCTGTCCAGATCCTCAATATAAATGGCAAGAATCCAAAGTAACAGTATGTCCTGACCCAGCTCTGGCATCTAATTCAACTTTTTGCAATGCAAAATGTTCGCAGCATTTCAGCTACTATTTTGTCTTCCTCTTTGCACAACTTAGCAAAATATAGAACGCAGAATGTAAGAAGAAATTGTTCGCTGCAAGTAGAAGAGGTAGAGAAAAGAATCCTTTTGGCTGCCTTCACTTTTTTTTGGGGGGGGAAGTTTAGATGGGCTTTCAGGGAGGCTTTATTTTGTATACTATTCAGCATCCCAAGAGTTCTTTTACTTTGTGAGAGAGCAGGATGCCCAGAAAATTGCCAGCACCTGTGCTACTTTCTTCCCTTCCCTTTAAGCCTCCCCCCTTCCAGCGGCCTCACAACATTGGCTATAAAAGCTTTGCTGTGAATTAACTTGAGGATGTGTGGGGAGAGGAGAGAAAGGAGGGGTGTGTTTGCATGTGGTGCAAGTATCACAAACTGTAAGAAAGGGACATTTTTCTCTAGCAGTACTCACTAGGAGCAGTAGTAAGAGCAGCTTTGGAGGAAGAGTGGAGAAGAATGAGTAGAAATAGTATATGAGGAAGTGAGTGCTTGTGTGTTTTGCCTAGGGACATGTGGCATTGTTGGCTCTTTTACGTCTTGAGTCCACCAAATTGGATATAGTTGAAAAGAACCTGTGACAAAGAGGCTATCCAAAACAGGTGGCATTGGCTTGAACTCAAGAAATTTATTAAATACTTTGTATGAAAAGAAAACAAACCTTAGCTGAAGAGTTTGATCCTCACAGAGCTCAGACTTTGCAGGTAATAGCTAACATCCTGGCTGCAGAAACCAGATGTCTTACTAGAGCCTACATCAAACAAGGATGGAAAAGGTAAATGGAGCAGCTTCTCCCTTAGACATAGGGACTACTACTTTGGTAGTGATGAGAATCCACCCTATGCCCATAGTTAAGCCAAAGAAGATGATAAGACTGGCCAGAAAAGGGGCTAGGCTCAATTATTTGAGCCATTATCATTGCAGAAGTGTTGAAGCAACAGCAATCCTTTGGAATCAAAGAGGAAGAAGAGCAGCTTTGGAGGATGATCAAGAGAACTGATAGGCTAGAATGAGAAAAGAGAGAGAGAGAGATGAGAAGAGTTTATAAGATTGATAAGACTTGCTTAAAGAGATCCAGTCACCAGAAGGACCACATTCACTTCAAGTATTTTCAGAATGAGTACAGAGGAGAGGTGGTCCCAAAGATATAGAAGCTTACTTTTCTAATGTTGGTACCTCTTGTAATTGGGCTGAGAGTGAATGGATGGCTAGATTAGTCTCATGTTTAATAGGAAAGGCATTAAGAGTTTATAAAATCTTCCAGTAAGGGAAGTCATTGATTATTACCATCCTAAAGAGGTAATCCTAGGCAAATTTGGTGTAACTCATATCTATAGGCAGAAGTTTAGCAGCTATACATATGAGAAGCATGAAGGGATTAGTGAATTGTGGGCAAAATTGGGAGACAGATGGGAAAAGGTTGAGGCCATATGAAAGGAACAAAGAAAAAGAGATACAGAAAATAATTTTAGAACAGTTTCTACATGTACTCCCTACTAAAGTAAGATTTTGAGTGTAAAAATACCACCCAAAAACAGGTCAAAAAGAATTGGCTGAAGATTACTAGCCGCATAAAGATCAGAGGATGTTTGGAAGGAAAATACAGAAGGAGAAAAGAGAATAAGAAAGCCTGTTCCAGAAAGTAGGAACCATAAAAAGCTGGGAAAGGAGAAAGGTGTGAAGAAGCCTTTAGCTCCTGCTCAGATGAAAGGCAAGCACTGCGAAGCTGGAGAGATCTATAGTTGTTACAACTGTTGGAAAAGTGGACATTTCTCAAAAAATTATAAAGGCCACCGGAAAAGGGGGAATGTCTGCTGTTATGCAAGCATTTCTGGGAAGAAAAATTATGATCTTAATTTAATGTGATTATTGTAAGGGACCTAGTAGTTACTGGGTGTAGATGGATGTTAGTATGTCTTTATTTTATTAGAAAGACAGCCTCTATGGGAAAAGAGCTTCTTACCAGTTTGGGCAGATTGATGAAAGCCAAAGACAGGCACAGGGAAATGAATGCTGCTTTATAAGAAGGAATGCTCCCATCTGGAGACAGTAATCAATTCCTCCTTAAGAAATCATCACTGCACTCCTCAGTAATAGTGGTAGTAATTCCATAACTTACTATGCAACCTAGTGATTGGAATAATTTTCCACTTACTGAAGATTGGACCCAGATAAAAGATTCAAGGAGGAATGGGTACCCCAAGAACCCAGTCTAAGGCAAAATTGAGGATGGAGCAGAAGCAGGAAGGGAAGGATGCTGAGATTCTAGCCATCCAAAGTGGGATGTCCTAGGTAGGAGAAAGCCTTATAAAAGGCTGACAAACCCAGGGTAAGGTGAACCCCTAGGGATAGAGACTTCTAAAGAGTATGGGAGAGAGAAAAGGGAAGGAGATATGTGTGTAGAAGTAAGCAGCAGAAAGCAGCAAGAAAGGGAAGTTTTCTCTAGTACTTACAAGGAAAATATAATTTTATATTTACCTGTATATCAAATCATTTTATTTTACTCCAATTTTATTTTTAATTGTTTTTGTAGGATTTTAATAATAATTTATCTTTGGAACTCAGTATTTTGATGCGGGCAATGGGCTAATCAATAAATTAAACTAACTACCCCATCAAATGAATAAACTCTGCATAAATATCATGAAAATAGTATCTTTAATAAACAAATATACTTACAATACAACACTGACATGTCTTTATATACGTTATAGCATTAATTCTTTGCTCCTGGTTTAAATAAATGTTTGTCATCCTAACATTTTAATGGAACTATACAAACCAGCACAAATTTCACAAATGTAACAATCAATATTCTTACTGAGTCAATTTTTTTATTTTGTTCTGAAACATTTCTTATAAACATGAAACTAAATAGTAATATGGAATCTAGAAGCTCTTTTGATACAGTGCAAATAAATTTTTATATCCAGCCCAATTAATTTCTTTATTCATAAATTAAACCAATGGTGAAATCCTTTTTTTTTTACTACTGGTTCTGTGGGCGTGGCTTGGTGGGCGTGGTGTGATCGGCATGGCTTGGTGAACGTGTAGAGGAAGGATACTGCAAAATCCCCATTCCCTCCCCACTCCTGGGGCCAGCCAGAGGTGGTATTTGCCAGTTCTCCAAATTACTCTATTTCCACTATCAGTTCTGTGAACTACTCAAAATTTCTGCTGCCAGTTCTCCAGAACCTGCTAAATTTTACCCCTGAATTAAAACCATTGCTAATTAAGACAAAAACTTATCTCCTATATTATTAGCAAGGCTTTTATATCCCACTTTGTTTTCATCTTCATTTTATCAATGAGATGCTACGGATGCTTCTAGTGTCATCTAGACTACGAATTTCTAAATTTTCATTAAAAAAAAATGGAAATAGATGTGAAAATTGCAATTGCTCCAAACATAACACAACTTTGCGTGGGGATATATGCATGAGGCATCCTAAACCCCATTCATTCATCTTACATTAGGAAGTAGCTACAATACGGTCACAGTTTCTGTATACTGTTGCCAGTGCTTTATTCCAGCGTGAAGTTAGATTCATGTTGTTTAGCCTATTCCTTGACTTTAGGTGCTGTTGTTCCTCGTTTTTAAACATATCCTCTGAATTCCCAGAGGCTGTCAATGAGCAACTGTAAAATTATGAATTTGCTCATTTCAAACTTCTAATAAATCTTTGGGATGATTTATATAAGACCCAAGATTTTTATGGCTTGGAATGGGTGATGCTAAGCTATCTTTTAATCAAACTAATCAAAGACCTATTCAGTCTTCAAACACGTAGCATGCATCCCATGGGAATGGAATCCATGCCCCTTCAGGAATGACTCAATGCATCACTATTCTCCACTGTACCTTAAAAAAAGAATAGTTTGAAATACTACATGGGGCAATGGGGAGAAAGTGACAGTAAGGTTTTTATAATACTGCTGTTTTGAGGAGTGAGACCCATCACATAGGAATCTATAAGATTATACATTGTTATTTTATTTCAGGATAACTTTAGCCATTGAATTGATTCACCCTTTCTAATTCTACTGAATCACTTGCATTATGAAATGTAAAAAGTATACTGTACATTGGGCATTCTTTAAGGCATTCTTCTTTACCAGGAGTTCTCCAGATATTATAACACCTCAGATTTCAAAGTTTCTAGACATTGTGACCAATTTCAAAATGTATGGAATATGATACATTCTCCAAATTGGAGAAAGCTATTAGATTGAGAGGTTTTTTGTTTTGTTTTTATCACTAGCAGTGTGACATTTTCTCTCTATTACAATATATGCATACTTACTTAGAAGAATATCTTCCACGTTTGCTGTGAATATTTTCTCAAAGTCCATAACATTTTATAACTCAGAGAAGTTTATTTCCTGGAAAACATTATTCCGATTGTACATCCGGCTTTGCACAAATGGATTTCATCTCATGAAACATATTATTTATCTTTCATATTGGGACTGAATTAGAGCTGAGCTGCAAGAAAGTAGGTAAGGACTAAGTGGTAGTATAAGAACCAGTTTAACATAGTAGTTAAGGCACCAGGCTACTGGGAACCCACACATTCTAGCCCTGCCTTAGCCAGCTGGGTGACCTTGGGCTAGTCACGCTCTCCCAGTTCTGGAAAGAAGGCAATGGCAGACTATTTCTGAAAATCTTCCCAAGAAAACTGCAGGGAATTGTCCAGTTAGTTGTCAGGGGTCAACACTGACTTGAAACCTCCGACCACCAAAATATAACAGCAAGATGTTGGGAGATTTCTGACTCTCTTTGCTGTTATACAGTGGTCATGTGGATTCCTGAGTTCTGCATCTTAGTTTTCTCTTTGATGCAGCCCTAAAATCTGTCTTGGAAGACAGAATACATTTCTAGAATAGATTGAAGGGCCATTGCTTGGATGGACAACCCTGAGGGATTTCGTTAAACTCTGCAACACAATGCATTGTAATATAGGCATTTGATTATCAAAGACAATGCAGATACATAGCTGGCATTAGTTCCCCTGGTTCCATTCTCCTATAAGGAAATCCACTTTAAAAGTCCTGTGGCTTAACACTGCATACTCAGGTCTAAGCGACTATTATAAAGTGTTCCCTCTGCTGAATCCTCTGCAGTAGGATTCAATAGCAAGAGGTATATTAAAAGCTCTGCCTAAAGCAAACTCTTCATGTTGTGCTTTCAGCTAATCGCTTTCATCACAGTCATTTTTCCAATAAGCACAGGAAATCAGATATTGGATGGTGTCTAAATATATCCAGAATGATTCACTCTGTGAGAAAATGAACAAGAATATTATTCCTTCTCCAAAGTATTTGCATAGCAGCACAAGAAAATTATGGTAACTTGTTCAAGTGCATGGTCTCACATTGTTCCAGACATCAAACTTCTGGACATAATATCCAGTTAGAAGTTACTAGAGTCTTTGTATAAATGGACAGGGTTTCAAGAATAAGCACCATTCCATGCATAGAGTCCCCATGCATATAAATACTATAATTAATCTTCCAACTGACTAGTATTATCAGGGAAGTGGACAGTTAAAATTAAAACCTCAAATTCAGCCTCTGGGGTGGAAGATAAAGGAGCAAGGAAGAGCAATGTACCAAAGTAGGCTATTTCAAACTGGTTTACATAGTTTCTCCCTTAAATTATTCCTCCTTTCCTCGTTCAGGGCTCTGAGCTAGTTCCAATGTTGGTGGTCAGGAATGTTAGGATTATGCTAGATGATATGCTTTCCCTTCTGCCATTTATAGCAGCAACTGCGAGAGCAAGTCACCTTCACTTATTGAACATTTAGCAGTTCCTGTCCCTGGATATTGCAGAGTTATTAGGTTAGTTCCTGGTGGTCTCTTCCTACTGCAACATTCCCTCCTGCCCCTAACCTTGAACTAGAAATTTGCAATACTAATTGTTCTGGATTTCCTTCATTTTCACCATGTTTCTTCTCATCACAGACCTTTACAGGTCCTACTATCACCAGAGCCCAATCTGAGTTTATGGTACTAGTGCAGGGGTGTCAAACTCAAGGCCTGTGGGTCAGATCTGGCCTGTAGGGCTGCCCTGGAAACAGTGAAAGACCAGCCGTAGTGCCTCACCTCTGAAAATAGAGCACGCAACCCTCAACAGCTCCGTTTTCTCTGGCAGAGGATTTGTAGGAGGCCGTCATAGCCGAGAACGGAGCTTGGGAACCCATTTTTTCTGGCAGAGCAGTCAAGCCACCACAGGCACCCCCCGACATGAGTGATGAGGTGGCCATGCCCACCCCAACCTGAGGTCAAACACAACCCTGATGCGACCCTCAATGAAATAGTTTGACACCCCTGTGCTAGTATAAGATCCCTGGTTAGTCATTTCCTACTACTCGTCCTAGAAGTTCTTGTCTTGGCATAATGCTATTATGTAACACAATCAATAGGCTAATAGCTTCAAACCATTCCTTTCTTGCATGTACATAGCACTTTTGGGGCTAAACCATGACTTCTGATAGACATTGTATCATAAAAATTTCTAGGATTATCTGCATTTGGCCAAATTATTCAGACCTTTCTGAACATCTATCAAATGGCACTGCTGGATTGCTCATTCCAGAAAGTTCTGTGCAAATGGGCTCCAACATCCATTAATTTTAAAGGCATTCACTTTCAAATCACTTTCTTTACACAGTTTGCTAAATTAGGACTGTTTCAGTTTGCCAAGTTTGGTGTGTGGTTTTTTTTTAATGTGTGAGAATATATATCAGAGGTTGCAATTTTCTTCTAATGGCCAAAACATAGCTTCTTCCTCTCATATATGGCATGCAGTCTTCAGGTTTCCAACAAGCCTTATAGTTTCCTGATACAAGGATAACAGGTGAAAAACAAATGCAAATATCACATTCAGAAATATTGCAACAAGGCCATAAAGAGATGGGAGAGGGTACAGTTCTTTTTGCTTAAAGTACATACATGGAATCATTTATTCTTGCTGATTAATATTTAAATGTGCAAAGGAATGAGTGGTGGTACATTAGACCCATTTTTCTCTTACAGAGATATTAGTGTTTTTGCTGAACATGATAGGTGTGAACAGAGAGTAGATTGAGATATACTGGTAGATCTTTGGTTAAACTGCCATTGATTGGTAAGGGTTTCTGGTTTCCAATTGCTTAATAACTTCCTCTGCCGTCTACCATAACAGGTTCCTGAGAAAGAATACTTGGAGAAGGGGGGGGAAAAGTGGACTAAACATGTGCTCAGAAGCACACTATTATAATATGTTTAGTACAAATCCTCTAGAAATGCTGGATCTCAGGATTTCTCTAAAACAAATCCCAAAAGCTCGAGGTTTGTCCATTTTGTCCAAACCGACTAAGGGGTAAACAGATTAATGTCCACTGCCACTTAAACAAATGCATGTCAGATATACAAGAAATTTATAATATACATACATCATTTAATAAAACATTTATTATTCTCCTAAGCAAAAAATATGCTTTAAGAAAATTATTCTGTTTCATTTTGATTAGATAGGTTTAGTTTTTGGAATGTGGATTCTTTTAATTTAAATTAATAGGTGAGATTTTTTTCTTCCTTAACTGCCTGCATTTTTAAGAATATAAAGGGGGGGGAGGGGGAAGAATATGAATCATCAGGAACAAATCATTGAATCACTTTACCAGTTTCTCACTTCTTTAACTGACGTTACAACTGAAGTTTAAATTCACTCTAACATCCACTCTAATTTTAAATGCACTTTATACATAAACAATGGAGATAACGATCTTTATCAATTATTCCAAATTAAACTGGGGCATTAATATTTGCTCAGAATGCATGTAAACATTTCAATAGTTTGCAAAGTGGTTGCAAAAACTTTTAAATGCAATTATTTGCTGCTCTCGGTTGACACAGAGTTATTACTTTTCAAATTATTAAAATACTATATTCTTATCTCATTCCCCTACTAGACATCAAAAACCTTTACCTCTTTCTTTCTTTTTATTAATGGTATGCCCTGTAAAAAAAACACAACAACTGCTGGGTGCAAGAATCTATCTGCCCGGACTGTGGTGGGTCTTTTTTTTGCATTGAAATATGGATGCATTATTTATTACAACCTGGGAATTTTATAAAAATGAATTTACAGCAAGAACAAGGTGCAAAGGTGGAATATTTGACACTTTCTGTTAAACGAATAAAAACAGAAGTCAACGGCTATTATTATTAGAATAAAAATAAGAACCCAAGAAGAAAAAAGGTTACATAGAAATGCAATAATAATAATAATAAACTGATTTGTGCACCAGTTTTGCTAACCCATAGTAATAAATATGTCTCGCTACACTACATGAGAACAAATTAATTCCCTTTAATGTCCACTATTTAGCAGCTGTTGAATGTTCAGGGATGCAAAAGGCACACCTTTATCCTTCTATTATGTACAAAAGTGTTTGCTTAACGCCCAAAATAATCTGCATAGTAATAACTGTTTTTCTCCTACTATTTACAGAAGAAAGGAAGGAAGGAAGGAAGGATTTAGTGCAATTAAAAAAAATTAAAAATGGTAGATTGTGAGTTAGTTTCAGGGCTTCTAGCATACTTCTACATTTTGTTGAGCTGGTCAGCACTACATTTTAGGTCTCCAGCCATTAATAAATTGCAATATTTTTTTAACTTGTAGTTTGCTGAGTTTAAAGTCCTCAGAAAGGATCTCTTCATTGAGCTGGACAAGCAAGTTGCCATCAATTTTTTCAGTAACAAAAAATGTTATGACATCCTCCGACAAGCCTATAAATCGTAGAGACTTAGATACTTCCTCAATGGAAAGCCCAGACAGATCTATAGGTGGCTGCCATGGTGAACCATCACCACACGATCTCGGTGCTAGCTGAAGATGAAGGGGTGATGAGAAAGAATAAGAAACCGAGAAGAGGTCTTGCATGCTTTTTTTACCCAGATACTGGTCTTCAGAAAGGTCTGGAGAGCTCCTGTGAGGATCTTCCTCAGCACCATCTATTTTGAGAGACCCGGGACACAAGTCAAGCCCTGGCTTCTCCTCCACCACCTTTGGTGCACGAGGGGGTAAGGCAGGGCAAGAAAGTGACTGCAACGTGCCATTTATTGCCAAACTTTTTTCATCGGTATATTCAAGTGAGTAACTTGCTGACTTTGGGCAATTGAGCATGGTGCATTCTGCCTCAATTGTAGCTGGTGGCGCATCTCCTGCAGAGACTTCATTTCTGTCAAAATCGAATGTAAAAGGTGCTGGGCAGTTTCTCTTTGGTGTGTTGGGAGTCTTCTGCCTTGGATAGCTATAGCTTCTGCTTGGATCCAACAGAAACTCATTCCTAGAAAGGCCTTCAGCAGCTCCAGAAAAATGATTTGGCCAGGAGAGTCTAGAGAACAAAGCATCAGCAGAAGGGCTTCCCAAAGGCAATTTGTTGTCAAGCTCTTGCAGGTCACTTTTCACCATACCACATGGATAACAAGTCACGGGAATAATCTCGGAAGAGTTTTCAGCATCTTCTTCTGTGGCGCTGCTTTGAGATGATTAAAAAGAAGAGACAAAATTAGTGTATAGCTTTTGTTGTTAGTAGTAGTCACTTTAGAATTCAGTTATTTTATATATAAAATAGCACCGGACTAATGGTAAACAGTATCTATACAGTGCTTCCATTATATAGACATTTTTTTCAGACAGGACAAATTTAACAACTTTTTGCAGCAAAGTCGTCAACTTTCCTGGCAAGCATTTTCCTTTTATTAATATTAGGTTGCATATGATGGGCAAATATTTATGTCAAATATCCAATCCATTTTATAGAAAGAAAGTACAATTGTCATCCATACTCAAGTCCACTAGATTGCGTAGTTTTTTTGCAATCTACTAACTACACCCTCTGGGGTTATAATGACATCTATTTCTGTGTAAGTGAATGTCTATACTTGAATAGATAGCTTTCATTTCAGTTCCACATGCCAATAAAGCTGTTAAGGTCCATGACACTACATATTATGATTATGTCCCTTTGCACAGTCAGCCAGATATTCAGACTAGATTTGGCATTTTTATCCGCCTATTGAGTCTGTCCCAAGGCATTATTATTATTAATTACTACTATTATTAAATAAATAAATAAATTGGCCACCTATCTCGCCAGGGGGCTACTTTACGTGGCTCACAAAAATAAAAATGTAAACAAAGCAAAAGCAAAATAATAGAATAAAATAAACAAGGAAAAAGATTAGAAATTAGCCTCTCTTTGGAAATAGGACAATCGATTTCATTTTTTGAACTTTAGGAATGAAAACCAGAATCTAATTATTTTATAAGGAGTATATTCTCCAACCTTCAACATAGATAAATCTCCAATCTTTAACACAGTAGATATAAGAATCTAAAGTAGCTTTTCCCGTCACAAAAGTGCTGCCCTACAACCTCCTTCACTCCCATTCAGTGTCCAGAAAGACACTCGAGACTGAACAATATAGGTAGTCCATGGTTAAAAATATTTTGTTAAATAACTGTTCAAAATTACAATGATGCTATACAAGAGACTTACAACCAATCCTTGAAGTTGCAGCCAATTGCACATGATCATGTGCACATGATCATGATTTGGGCTATTGGCAAACCAACTTGTAATTATGAGAGGTGTAGCATCCTGTAGTCATATGATCACCATTAGCAACTTTCATGGCTGGCTTCTGATAAGCAAAGTCAATGTGAAAGCCACATTGGCAATCACATAACACTTAGCAATCACTTGGGGCTCATTTAACAGATGCAGTTACAACTGTTGGAACTGCCATTATAAGTCAGCAGAGTCACATGATGTCATGCTTTACAACTGCATTGCTTACAGAGTTCTGGAACTAGCTACCATTATTAACCAAGGACTACCAGTACGTGGCTTGTAGTCCAAAATGTTCGGAGGATTTTAGTTTGGGGATGACTGATGAGAGTAGACTACAGCAAAAAAGATCATAAAAATCAGGTTGATTGTGTGTCTGACCCATTTTAGGGTTGTTATGACCATAATGATGAGAGAGTCCATTACAGTTCTCTGTCAAGGATTACTTGTATGTAGCTCTGGTGGAAAAAGGATTTTGACTTACACTGTCAAACTATACAACTCAATCTTGCTTGTTCTGAATAGAGACAGGTCTTCAAGATCTTAATCAGAAGTCTTTTCTCAATGCTGCTGCCTGTGATTCAGTGTCAATACCAAGAATGGAGTTCACAAAATATATGGTTTCCATCACTATGCTCTTGCATTTTTCTTGATATTTATAACTATAAAATACCTACTAATATGTGAACTAATCAGTACAAATCTCAAATTTGTCCTTTGTTTTAATACAACCTTTCTTTAATGAATCAAAACCAGTTGAACAGCTTTCACCCTACAAATCTTGTTTGTTCTGTTACACAAGCACCGATGTCTGGCTCCTCATTGCTTAGGTGTCATCATTACAAAAAAAAATAATCATCTTTGATATTTTGATTGTTGATCTTGCTGCCTTATTACAAATCATCCGAAGATCTAGAAATAGATTCCAATCTATCTTCTGGCTGCTACAAGTAAAAATTGGTAATAATACTCCATCATTATTTTTATCTTTAAGGTAAATGAGAAAAAAACAAGCTAATATAATAGCTTGGCTTATATTGATAATATAAGATGCCAGAATATATAATTGCTACAATTGTTTTATCTATTTATATTTATCATATAAATTTTGCATGGCTCTGTTAACAAATAGATTTGGGAGGATATGAACAAAGAACTGGATTCAATGGTCTAATGACCCCTTCCAATTCTCTGAATCTTTATTATTCAGTTATTGCAACCACCCATTTTCTATTACTTATTTATTATCCCAATTTTCTTCTACTTGTGAATGTGTATGGGGAGAACTCTGTTTACTTCTCTTCACAGCAACGATCCTATGAACTAGCTTAGGCTGAGAGATAAGGAGCTCCAACGTCAAGTGGGATTTACACCTGTGCTTTCTCAGCCCATATATGGCACTTGAACCATATATCATTAGTATAAAAATAAGACTTACTTTGCAAAGAAAGCACTCAGTACTTACATATTGTGCAGTCCTGATGAATAGTATGAAAGTGTTGGACTAGGAGAACGGGTTTGCTGCCGCACAGGTTTGCTTATCCGTGGAGGAATAGAAGGGCTAGTAGATGTTGGCTTTGAATTGCGTGGTGGGACAGGAGGAGCATTCAGGAGTCTACATTCCTCTCTGACCTGAAATTATGCACAATTATGATGTAGCACATCATGCAGGTAATTCATTATCCTGAAAACTAGTAATATTATTAATAGGGATGAAACACGGATAAAGAAATAATTATTTATCTAAGGACCCTTAAAGAGTTTCTAAACCAAGAGTGGAATATGAGAACTTGCAGCTCATCTTTCACACCGCATTTATTTATTTGTAGCCCATTTCATATCCACAAGACTCTGGGCAGCTTACAATATACAAACATAAAAAAACATTAAAGTCATTCATTGTAAAAAAAAACCACAGCAGATAAAAACATCAATAGATAAAATCATGGACACATGGGAGGTCAACCACCTCCACTATGTAGCTCTTCCATTGGGTCCCCAAGCCATCTAGCTATTCAGGCTCCTATGAAATCACGTAGGGGGTAAAGGTCATACCAGATCAGTAACCTTTCCAGAAATTGAGAAACTAGGTGAACAACACTGCTAAATTAGGGGAAACTGATCTGAATCCCAGTTTATGGAACAAAGAAGAAGAAGAAATCCTTCAAGACCAACCCCTCCCATCAGGCAGAGAGAAAATGGCAGTATCGGCAGCAGCCCTCAACTGTTGATTCTGACCTTCAAGAGTCAGTTCTTCTTTTGGAGGACAGAATTGAGTGTTCCTTCTTTAATTAGCATGCTCTTTGAATCTATGATGCCGGATGTTAATAAATTAATTGTCCACCCAGATTTCGATGGACTATAATTTGCACCTTCAACAAATCCAAGTTACCCAAGTGATGATGTTTGTACTGAAAATGTAAAAGATTTTGTCCTTCTATTCTTTCCTTTTTTTAAACAGATCCAGAATTGTCTTTTTTTTTTTTAAATGAGGACTTTACATTTTACTTATATATCGCCAGCAGAGGGCAGATGGTAGCTGCTAAAAGAGACTGGTTAAAAATGCTAGTACAAATGCTATTATCACTAGCATGTTGCTCAAATTAACAAACTATTTACAACCGTTGAGGGAGAGATTTGAACAAAATACAACCTGCTCTCCCCTCTTTAAAATAAATTGTCAAATTTTATCTTCGAAAATATTTCAAGGTTTTCTCTCATAAGAAAAGGAAGTAATTCAGAAAGTATGTAAAAGCATACAGTAACTGATTTAGATCCTTCAGATGGAAAAAAAATGAAATATCTAGGTACATTTCAGACGGATTTCTGGCCTGATTCTGGAACAGAAACTTCCTGGCTGATGAAACAGTCTTGCTCAGATGAAATCCAGTTTAGACAACTGTTCCCTGCTGTACATAGGGCTATCTTTAAAACAGTTCTGAAGCTGCAATTGACCCACAGAATAAGGGTTAGACTATTAATTAAAACTGGGCAGTTTGTCACATTACACTGAGGTTTTGACACCTGCATTGCCTCCAGTCCTGTTTCTAGGAGCCAATTTAAAATCCGAGTGTTATTGTTTAAGTCCTAAATATACTAAAGCCTAGGATTATAAATATGCCTTCAGCCCTGTGGATCTACCTAAAACTTATATTCTTTTTTCAGAAATCATATTCTGACGGCCACTGGACAATTATATGCAGAGGCAATTTGTGCTGAGACGTATTTCTACTTCGCTGCACAAATCACCACAAAGTAGGCTCAAATAGCAGCTCTTACCCATGTTTGGTTGAGTTCATTTGTCTTCTGCCAGCGTCTCTTGATCCGCTTCATCTCTCTCAGTTCCTCCATAAACCATGAGGAATGACAAGATTGACGGGTTAAGAGAGGCCAACTGGGCATAATCCTATCCAGATTACTTCACCCCCCCTTATGAAAAATGAGTGTTACATATATATTGGTAGGAACTTTACCCATTTTGGGAATTAAGCAAAACTCTAGGAACTTACCGCTTCTGATTTAGGAGGCACAGGTGGCGGAGGTAGGGAAACATCTGAGGATTTTGCTGTTGCTACTAAAGATCCAGGTGCTGGCAGAGAAGCTGTACCACCCTTGGACCGGAAAGAACTCCTGTAGTTGTCACATTTGTTCTTTTCGCTCTGTGAGCGAGTAAGAGGCTGATCATTCACTTTCCCACCTCCTTTGTCCAACCATAGTTCTTCATATGGAAGTTCCAGCTTAGGAGGTAAACAGACTGTTTCTTCACTAATTTCAGGAAAAAGGTAGTTACAGCTCCCATCCCTAGAATCTTGCAAAGCATCATGAGAAGATAAAGCCCACTCATTACACAAGTCTCTGCAATCATGAAGGTTCACCTCACTATTTCCATGGAGGTTGTTTCCATAGACACATACAGAGAGACGGTGGAAAGACTGGGTCAACTCATCCCGAGCATAACTCAGAGAGTTTGGCACATGGTTGTGGCTGGTGGGCCGACTTTTTTGTGGGCTTTTGCAGTCTTCATTCCAGTCAGCTTTTACATCTCTCACAGCACGAGAATATTCATCAATATCGAACTGCTCTTGGCAGAGGCTGAACCAGTGCTTCACAAAGGCTTCATGCCACACTTCTCCTTTCACAAGACTTTCTGGAAGGGTAAACTTTGGAAGAGCTAAATGCAAAGGAAAGTGCATTGGAAAAATTTTATTACTCTGTAGTGCGCAGCAAACCACAACTGTCTTGGTTTGAATATTAACAAACTTGTAACGGTGTCCTTCACGGACAAAATGCAAGTCATAAGGGTTCCGTGGGGGAGGGCTTGGCACATTCACATTCACTGGGAGCCGTGTCTTCTCCACGATGTTTCGAATGGTATGCTCCCCTTCTTGCATTTGCAGCTCTAAGGGACTACGTGTGCTAAATCTCCCTTTGCACTGGAAAGGCAGGCTAATACTCTCATTGGTCCGATGGTTCATGCAAATCAAGCAAGGCATTTTGCCTCTGCCCAATTTGCTAATGGAATTGAGTTTTCCAATTTTCTTGAAGATGGTATTGAGCCGTGACTTTTCCTTTGAAGATTTTGCATATAGGATTTCTGCTTGTCCCATTAATGTGAGCTCATCTCCTGTGCAAAGGGTAATATTATAAACCTCTGTGTCTTCATTGCATTCACCTGAAGCCACCTAGAAAATACAACATTCAAAATTAAAATAGCATCTCAAGCTCTAAACCTAGGGGATGAACCCAACAAATATGAACATCAGAATTGTCCAACTTCCTCTGCCTGGTATTCTATATGTTAGACTATAACACCCATACATTCAGTGCATGAATAATATATCAAAGTGAGAAAGACTGCTCTAAAATGTCCACATGACTGATCACCCTACCTTCTTTTGTTAAACTGTTTATCAAGAGTAACATGATATTAAGAATTTGTCAGACAAAAATAAGTAATCTCTCTATGCTACAAATGTAAGAACATCAAATGTTTAAATTATACAGGAACCTACAACCTTATACAATTAGGCTTGCTCATGAGCACTGAGGTGTAATTATAGATACTTTGCTATTCTACTATAGTTTAATGCTATATTTGACTACCTGTAATTTGTAGCAGTATAGTTATTCCTTCCCCCCTTTCACTCTCTCTTCTGTATTCAAAAATAAAAGAAAGCATGAATGTGAATATCTAGAAATTTGAATGTTCAGTTATCAATAGTCCCAGACAGCAAGGCTAGTGAATTTAGATTGAATAAAATTTGGACTATAGCATCTGGCAAGCAACATATATATAACTCCTGACATAAAGATCTCTCTCCCTCCCTCCCTCCTTTCCTCTCTTGAAATGAAATACTAATATATTCTACAAGTCCCATCAATGACTATAGATTTCTATAGAGACTATTTTTGTTTCCCAGCTTAGAAAACAGAGCACAGCTAGAGTGATAAAAATGTTGGCCAAACAATTTGCTGTGTGGCTGATCATCCAGAGATAATTGCTTCTTATTTCATGAAAATAGCCAGCTGGCAAACTCTGTGAAGTATGAATCTTACGTGATCAAAAGTAAATAATGCCTAGTACTCAAATTAGATTGCCTAATCTATATAATCACAGTTCATATTTGCAACTAAGAATAAAAATTAAGCTTTTCTTTCTGATCTGCAATTTTAATAAACAAAGTTAGCAAAGGCAGAAATTTAATCTGTGAAGTAAGGACATGCCATAATTCTGCAGATAACATGTACCAGCTTTTAAAAACAGACATATATTTTACCACGTATACATTTTTGTAACTGAGTTACGTATAACCTAAGATTCCAATCTAAAGATCAGCCTGAGAAAGAACAACCTCTTCCAGTCACACTGGAAATTGCACAAAGGGAATGCAAAAGTGGAACAAATCTAACAGGCAAGCCCGGGCACCTTCAATATTCACATATACACCATATGTAATGGCAATTCCTTCAACAGAATCTAAGACAAAGTCTACAGGCTTTTGATTATGACTTTAGGACACTGAAAGCATCCCTTGACTTTTGAAAAATAATTTCTGAATCTTAATATTCACTGGACCTAAATTGTGTGTGTGTGTATGTAGTGTATGACATGAAAGACATGGATTGCAGTAGTAAAGTTGTATAGAAAGAACACAATAGTATGATACACATAAGTGGAGATGTATGGTCAATTTTGTAAGGTATACAAAATTCAAGAAGTTACATATTAAATTGCATGTTGCATTTTAAAATGCATTGGTTCATAAAGATAAAATTAGTGTTCTATATATTAATATCTAGGCCAGTTTTCCTATTAAGCTTGGTATTTGGTAATTGCAAAAGGACTACTTGTCCTATATAAGTTCTCAAATGGCAGCTAGTCACAATATGATCCGGTGTCTGCTGGGGAGCCCCACAGTTACATTCAGGGGAAGATACTCTGCCCCATTTAAATGGAGAGTCTTGACAGATACCAGGTAAGGTGCGAACCCTATTCAAAATTTTCCAACACCAGCGGGTAGAATTAAAACTGACCTACTGTATATAATGACCTAATAGACAAAATAAAGAAACATATAATGGAATCCAGTTCATAAACTTATTCAGAAGAAAGACCCACTGGATTTTACTCCCGATAAATGGTTTAACATTGCTACCTTAATTTATTATTTACTTTTTTTGTATAAAAATATGAAATCACACAAAGTAATCAGTAATATGTTTAGCAAAGGATCCACTGTAATGTGAACATTGAAAAGGAAATAATGTTTCAAACTGAACTCTTTGTTATGTACAGCTTATCAAGCTAATACCGCAGTTGCAGAATTTCCTGAGAGGAAGTTATTCCAGTGGTGTGATATCTCAATACAGCTAATCCAGGAAACAATAAAAAAACTAATTGAACATGACTGTTGTTCAAAATTCAGACCTAAAGGCAAAACATTATAATTCAACATGAATATTAACAGCCATCAGATTTCTTATTAATTAAGATCCGATTCCTCAGCTCTACACTTTTCACCGTCCCCATTGAAGATTTTTACTCTGATGTTACTTCTTCGAGAACCATCTTCATATCATAGGGGGCCACCCTATCTATGTTATCGCTATGGAAGAGCAAACATGTGTATTTTATTTTATAAAACGTTTAATGCTTCCTTGCAAAATGTTACATATATTTTTAAAAAAGTGAAATTATCTACTTTTAATTTTGATGAAAATAAGTGATAAGAACTTTCCTGAAAAGGAAGCAGATCACTTTAATAATCAAAAGCAAACAGCAATTCTTGGTGTGTATGATCCACACAAAACCCTTGCCCCAAAATAATACTTTTCTTGCCATATTCGGCAGCTTCTAAAAATGTTTAGTAAAAGAGTTTAATAATGAACTAAGATTGCGGCCCCTTGCTGTTTTGGAAGTTTGTGGCAATAAAATAATGGTTTGGTTAATTGAAGGTATTTGCCTCTAGGGACTTGAAAGTTTAAGTTAACTATTATATGAGCTTGCATTTGCTTTAACTGGAGCAGAAACTTGTTGAAGAATTGTCTTCTGAATTAGAATACTGAGGTGATCTTCTTAGGCCCTTTTAGCAGCAATGCCATTGTATAACTTGTGCTCTCTTCCTTTCAGTAAAATGAAGCATCATGGATTTTCTCATTAACTCAAATGATGCTGTAATATTATTCAAGTCCATAATTCCTACTGTCTAGCTTTTGATTTGGACATTTATAGAAAAGCAAGCAGGAAAAGACTGACTCTCCAGGTATTGCTGGACTACACCTAGGAATGTAAACCAATTTGTCTGTGAGTGGATTTGAGAGTTAACTCCAAAAAGATCCATGGCAAGACAAACAGGAGTCACACATGAATTCAAGCTAACATTAATCTTTGAAGAAAACAAGTACTGTGCAGACAAGTAGGGGAATTATACTTTCTTTTTTTAAACATACAAGGTAATTTTGAGATATCTTTCATCATCTGAACTTAAAGCAGTGCCAAATTCTTTGTGAAGAGGCCTCTCCCATATTCCAGATCCTATCCTCAACTTCTTCTGCTACTTAGAACAGTTATGTAAGTCTGCTTTAAGTGTGGCAGCTTCTTTCTACGAATAGTTTTTTTCATCAATGCTGCTTCATCTGCTTCTTTACCTTTTTTCAAATGCCCCCACATTCCCACAGGTAAAAAAGATCTCAGTATGCTTTATATGGCATCCAAGTATCATCCATGAAATTCGTGACACTTGAAGGGAAATCTTGATTCTCTCATCAGTTGACTTCTTTTTCATGTAGCTAATGTCCTGACATTCTCTATAGATACTTCTAAATACTACCTTCCTGCAAAGGACTTACTATCTTGCCAGATCTAACGTTACTTTCATTTATATCCTTTGCACTTTTGATTCTTAGTCAGTCATATATAAACAAGCATTTTTAGAATCACTACATCTGTTCAAAATGAAGTAATGTGCTAGCTAAAGAAGGTTAACTCTGTTTCTTCAGCTTCGAAACGCTATCAGTGATTCTCAGGATGACTTAGTGTGTTTAGTTGGGCACATTCTTTTAGTGTTATATTGTACTATTTGCCTTTCTTCAGCTATTTCAATTCATCTTATTTTAATTTTTTGTGTTTGTGTGTTTAATCTTAATGATATCATGATTTCAGGTCAGAGTTCTTCGGGCATTCTATTTATCAAATTGACTATTTTTATCTATTTTGTAAAGATTCTTAGGTAATTTTGGAATAAATGATTGAATATTCGAGTTAACAGATCTGCTAGTGTTCCAGAAAGTAGATTGGAATCTACTGTTAGAATATTGAGCTATTTTTAGTACAATGGTGAAGGATTTCAGACTCCCAACTGCTTAATAATAGAAATGATAAAATAGCTCCTTTGCCATCTTAAACTATGCAGCTGAAGAAAAGGAAGTCTAGGGAACCAGGAATGATTTTTTATATGCATGAATAATGAGCTCCATTCAATGAAATAATGTATTCAGAACAAATTGTTAGGCTCCTAGGTTTTTCATTCTAAGTGTAATTGTTGTACTGATCCTAGTTGGTGGAACTTGACAGTCTAGTAAGAAGATAAATAGACCTTACAAGCTTGAAGCAATCTCACTATTGCATCCTGGTCTACATAACTTCCTGGAAAGCAGGTCCAAATATGAAAAACCCCATTATCCCTTAATTAGAAACTCTATTGTTTTTAAGCAGTAGAAACTGAACTGGAGCTTTCAAACAAAGCTTTCTTTTACTAACCAAGTTGGACAGCATGGAGGCTTCGTTTAGTATTGTATCTGTACATTTGCTATCCTCACCTACTGAACCAAAGGGAGGTTTTCTGCAATTCACAGGAGACTCAAACCAAGAGAAGGCAGGCAAACATATGACTATGCTGATATGAAGGTTAATTGATAGGCTCAAATATTTTCAGAAAGAATAAAAAAAAATCATGCAGTGCTGCAGTTCAGGCTAATTCAGTGAAATCAACTAATAATAGACAAAAAGATGAACAATGCGCATTTTTCATGTAAAAAGTTTACTTCATGCTAACTTAAGATGTTTTAATTGGGATTTAATTGGGATTTTTACTGTCACTGTAGCATTGTATACCATTTTGCCTAAAAATCAGAATGAGATGCAAAACCCATAATCACTGCTTGCCCAATTCAGTTAACTTGGTTTACATATATTCTTTTTAACACCGTAATGTTAAATCAACATCAACAGTAATGTCTTACGTTTTTGTCTCTAATTTGATCAAGACTTTTTAAATATCTTCAAAACAACAAGCTCAAAAGTCTCCACCTGATTCAACCAATGCTACTGTAATTTAAATCCATTTTACTAGAACGCCATAGTGTTCTAGAGGTCAGTGCTCAGATGGCTTATGGCTGTTTCATTTTTATTCTTTTTAAAAACTGGTTTAGAAATAATTTGAGACAATTTCTGGAGAATCTGCCTTTCAAGAACTATAGATTTTGACACTTAAACAGACCTTTGAACGTAGAGACAAAATTCCTCCAAGCAGAAAAATGATGATGTGAAACAAAAAGATCATCTCTGTGATTTCCAAGGAATACTTTTCTCATTATGTAGTTAGAAGCTAACTGTATTTTATTCCATGTAGTTTGTTAGACTTATTTGCCATAAATCCCACACTTAGACCCTGAAGCTATTTGAACAATGAAGGCAACACCCATACAGTCACTTGAGGGTTTTTGTTTTGTTTTGTTACTTTTATGTTTTAATCTCTGCATTCCCTGCTATCCCATTCTTTCTAAATTTTTGTGCCACTATTGTTACAATATTAATATTCAGTTTGGAAATATTTGTAGAATTAAGTGCTTTGCTGATTTTATATTCTGTATTAGCCATCCATGCTTATAGCCAGTTAGTCATTTTTTAGCATTATATATAGTTTTTGGTATAGCAAATTGGTAGAATAGTATACAATTGCTTATATTTAAATAGCATTGAATTCATAGCTGATTTTGTAACTCCAGTTACAAAATTATAGTTATAGTTATAATCTTAAAGGTATTGTTATTAAGGTTCAAAATCTGTTTTAGTATCTTAAATTTTAGTTTTTCTTATGATATGTAGATTAGACTATTGGCATAATGGTATGGTGCTGAATGTAAATTTTATTGGTCAGTGACCTTAATAATGATACTAGTTCAATAAATACATCCGGTATATCCCATAGTTGCTACAATAAAAACAAACAAACAACTGAAGCAAGATATGAAAGCTGAATTTTCTTATTTTTTATTCAAAACTGTAGAATAGAATCTCTGAAGAACAGGTATTACCGATAATTCTATACTATAATCAATAATCTATAACCATTTTTTTCTTATTTAGAATCTATTACTTTTGAAGCCCATGTTCAGTGGCTGTTGACATATTGAATAGAACTTTTATGGCATAAGAAAGTTGCTAAGTCTTTTATGAAATGGGCAGTTATATTAGTTGTTAAAATAAATTAATAAAATAATGTTTTATGTTTCTAAAATCTCCATTACACTTGGGAATTAGATTTCTTTCTTTCTCTCAAGGGAAATCACCAAAGTCTGTTAAATGTACCAAGATCATTCCATCCTACAAGATTTGTAGTAGAAAGGGGCGCAGTCTGTAGAAACTGCACCCATGAATTTGTGAGTAGTTGTCTTATTTCACATTATTTGATTTTTGCACTTATACCTACAGGAGCATTTTTTTCTTTTTATATACATCATTTTATTTTTCTCTGAATCTCTATAGATTTAAAATCAATGCATTATTATTTTGCTTTTCTAGAAATATTTGATTATTCTCAGTCATCTGAGTTGAAAAGTAGATATTACTAAAGATTATAATATATATTGTCTTTATGCGACCTAAGACATAGTGTAGAGTGAGTGAAACAGCTGTTCCTTTACCAAATAAACTCTAAGGGGTCAGAGGTGAGGGAAGGAGTGTACAACAGAAAAAGCTCTGTCTAAAATTTGGAAACATTCTAGTTGAACACTGGAATAGAAAGAACATTGTTGATTGGAGATCATTCTCTCCTTGAAAAGGTCTTCATATCTTGCAAGATTAATAACCCTCAAATTCAGATTAAGCAAAATGTACACAAACAGATTAAGAGAAAACAACAATCCCAAATTACTTTTTGTACAATATATTGCTCAATTGCAATGTTTAAAAAATGGCTTAACCATAAACCATTTAACTTGGGATAAACATTTGTGTAGGGGCTACCTTAACGTTGAATGTTATTTCCTCCATGACGTAAACTCGTTCAGGAAATGCTTTAGCCACCTCCTCCACACTGTTAAAATACTGCACTGGCTCCTTAATATCACGGTCTTGTTCCAGCAGCTTAAACTGCCCTGAAAACAGATGATAAATAGACGAGCAGTAAGATATTTATATTGGATTGCAGTTTCTGTGGCAACTGCTAACGCACTCCCTACTCCATTAAAGTTGGTCAGTTTCCTCCAATTATTAACAGTTAAGTAATGGAAGAAAAGATTGCACACATTTTTACAAACCTGAAAAGGAAAGAGCTACCAAGCTTGGCTAAACCGGAATTAGAAGAATGTGTGGGGGCTGATGTGAGATTTAATAGAATTTACAGGCAGACTTTCTGGAAGTCAACTGAAAGTATTAATACATTCTCAGGATGGAACTTCACACAGGCTTCTGTGTACTTAGAACTTTTTCATCATGTTATATACTGTAAATTTTAAAACAGGAACTCATTTTGTAGAAAACGTTTCACTTAAAAAAAGGATTATAGATGTTTAGTAACTAAACAACATCTGTTGACCAGCTAATAAAGCAAGTTTCCAAGAATCCTTTTACAGACGTACACAAAAGTTCCTATGTTGTTCTCTTTTGGTAGAATTCCTTATGTTGATTCTGGCTTGACTAGAGAAAGGAACATTCCAGAAGAAAATGGGGATGTTCCACATACAGAAAAAAACCTCACATATAGTACGGTATTATCTGCTTTATAATTTTAATTAGAAGTCTCACAACATAGATTCAGTGGCAAATCTCATCTACCTTCCTTTTGATAATTGCTATGGGCCATGTCTTTATGAGTCTTGGTAACATGGCTTTTAGGGAAAGTAAAACATTTATTGGACAAGGACAAATAAGTGATAGACAAGAATTTATTACTTGTATTTATCTCAGTAGAATGAACTAAATTCCAGATATATATATATATATGCTACCGGTAATAAGGCACAATTATTTATTTGGACAAAGATCTCATCATATCAGAAGAACAGCTCAGATGTGCTTATTCAATTAGCATACAGTACCAGTATTTCATAAAGGCATCTTGTCTGAAATACATTTTATTTAAAATGTTACATACATTTAAATAAATACATGTATTTATTTAAAATACATACATACATGCATGTATATCCATACTATTCCATTTTAGGATACTCCATTTTAGAATAAGCAACAGTATAAAGGCACAGAAAAGAAGTATGAAATAGTAAGTGAAAATAATGAATGTGATAAGAAACATACCTAAAACTAAACTTCAGCAAGATAATCCATTATCTCTTTCCAAATCTTTCTGTCTTTGCAACTATGTTTGCTTCCACCATAAGTGGCTTTTAGTTCTTTAAACTTCTCATCTTTTACTGTTTTTCAGGATCAAATCTGTATTTTAAAGTTTTAAAGTCCCTAAAACTGTTGACTTTGTTAAGCTTAAATTACACATTTAATTTCATCTTTATACAAGTATGTTTGATGCTCCTTTCAGAAGAGGGACAGAAGTCAATACGCATATTTTCATAGGCTTTCAGATGTACCAAAGGTTTTTATTTCTTTCAGTGCTAAGGAGCCTTTCTATGATACCATGTTCTTGCTACTTGCTCAGTTATAGTTAAATAATGAGAAAAGTGGAAGAATGAACACCACCCTTTAAATTGCCATCCATATTCAACACATTCAGTATCTCTAGACTACAAATAAGCCACCTTTCGTATCTTTCCAACTTTACAATCCCTGTTGTTTGGCCATGTTAGTTGGGGTGCACGAACACGATCGTTCAAATTTTCTACAGTGAATTAAAAGTCTTTGAAAAACAATGCTGTTAATATTTTGGGAAACCTTACGGAAAACAGCAGAATGGATTGGCTTATTTAACCTTGGGTTGTAACAGACAATATTCATCATATGCTTACTGCTCTGGTGGTTATGCATCAGAGGTGGGTTCCTACCGGTTCAGACCAGTTCTACCGAGTAGGTAGTAGGCCGCTGGTGACATCACAGAGCCGGTTCTGCTCCGTGGGCACCGCCATCTTTTTTT